>JAWWML010000012.1:3547630-3583101 GCA_035047165.1 Ormyrus rosae | reverse complement strand
TTTCTGCTCCCTTTTATCGGATTTTATGAGATCTTTGCAATAGGGATAACATTTAGTATTATTATTTCGACTGTTCGGGACTGACTGATCTTAAAATGGATGTAGTTACGAACTATTTTATTTTATATAATAGCTATTAGACAGAAATATATAATTTGCCTTTGACAAAACTTTAGTTGCCAATTATTTTATTTCTTGCATGAACTATTCGACGTACATCGCCAACTATTAATCCATCATAATGACAAATATAACTGATACACAGTAAGTAGAAAGTACTTTAAAATATTAAATTTGATGGATCATAAGTTTACAAAAAAAGTATTATATTATTAACTAAAACTATTATTTTTTAAATAATGGTACATAACAAAATTAAATTATCTAAATTGAATAAAAAAATTTAGTTAAGTAATATAAATTAATTTTGCTTAAACATTCTCATTTTCAAAATGTATTATAGCATAATAGAATTATATGAATAATTGTTATAATAAAAAATATTTTCATAGAATGAAGTTATAATAATAATAATTTTCAGATCGCAAGTTATTATAACTCCTAAAACTTACGACAAAAGCGTTGAGTTGAATGGTAATGTCTTGAAACACAAAATTAACGAAGATAGAAAATATGAATGCGACCATTGTGGAAAAACATTTAGATTCAAGAACCGTATCATAAATCACATACGTATTGTTCATGAAGGAAAAAAAGATTTCGAATGCGAAGTTTGTGGTAAAACATTTGAAATTAAGCAAACAATGCTGAATCATAAACGTATTAAACACGAAGGGAAAAAAAAATTTCGAATGCGACGTTTGTGGGAAAAAATTTGGATTGAAACGGAGTATGGTGAATCACAAACTTGTTATACACGAAGGCAGAAGAGATTTCGAATGCAAGGTGTGTGGTAAAAAATTTGGATATAAGCAGAGTGTGATAAATCACAAACTTGTGCACGAAAATAACAGAGATTTAGAATGCGACGTTTGTGGTAAAACATTTGCATCTAAACAGAGTATGGTGAATCACAAACTTGTTATACACGAAGGCAGAAGAGATTTCGAATGCAAGGTTTGTGGTAAAAAATTTGGAGTTAAGCAGAGAATGATAAATCACAAACTTATGCACGAAGGTAACAGAGATTTAGAATGCGACGTTTGTGGTAAAACATTTGCATCTAAGCACAAAATGGTGAATCACAAACGTATTAAACACGAAGATAGAAGAGATTTTGAATGCAAGGTTTGTGGTAAAACATTTGGATTAAAGGACACAATGATGAGGCACGAACGTACTGTACACGAAAGAAGAAGAGATTTTAAATGTGATATTTGTGGTAAATGCTTTTCCGATAAAAGTCATCTGCATCGTCATGAGGCTTCTGTGCACGAAAAAAGAAAAGATTTTACATGTGGCAAATGTAATAAAAATTTTTATAGCAAAAGCTACTTAAAGAGGCATTTAGAACGCCACGTGGCCAAAACATTACGAATTCTTCAATTACAAGTGCAACAACAATTAATTCAATGAACAAGTTCGCAAAATTTGAAAACGACGTAAAAGACTGAAGTCTGTTTTTATATATTTCATGTTATACTAAAAGTACAATCTTAAAAAAGATCTTTGCTTATTAATTTTGTTTAGACGGAAATTTTTTATTAATGCGCAAATATTTTTATATTATAAATCGACGAATAAGTAATATTATTTCCAGTAGCTGATTTTTTATTAAAAGAAGTGAAATAAATAACTTGATCTTATAATAATAATACCTGCTACCTGACTAATCCAATTTTATGCATTTTCAAAAATATTATTTTTTTGTCATTTTCTTTGTTAGATTAAAAGAAATCAATTAAGGTTGATAAATATATATTTAAATGTTTCAAAAACATAAATATAACTATAATTTAATGAAGTTTGAAAGGCATTATACAAAATTGAAGAATATTAAACCTATCATATAAAAAAATTTGATAAAGTAAAATTACAAATTCCTCTTTTGGTCATAAAACAGAAATTCTATAACGAAGGGAATAAAAGCTATCATTTGTTGCGTCAAAAGTTCTAATCGTTCTTAAAATGTCTTCTGGAAACACAAATACACCACACACACACACACATATGCGCGCGCGCGCGAAAAAGAAGTGTTTATGCCGTTATACTTAAAAAATATTTTTAAACATTTTTGGTGCTAGACAAATTATTCGCGATTAATATGCTTAATTATTATTAGATTTAAGTATAGGTACATCGGATGAATATAAAACTACATTCTGTCGTATATAGTCACTTTAATGATCAATTATTGACAAGAATTATATATATTATATTATATGTAGAAGTATTTAACCTGCAAATTACTTCCTAAGAATAATTCTAAAAATTATTTAGTGTAATTTCATTTTACTTTTCCTATATTAAGAATATATTCTAATTGTATGGGTAATGTTTATAATGTAAAACTTAAACGTAAAATAAAAATCTGTAAAATAAACAATTGCTCACGTACACCGTTATCTCATTGTTGTTTATCTCAGAATGTTCGTTCCACGGCTGCTTTAAATATATATGCGGAATTTCGAATCCCAGTCGATTGAATAACACACCTAAGAAAACAGCGAACCTTGCGTTTAGCGAAAATGAAAGCTTAGGGCGGCCGCTAAATTTAACCATTCCGTCCTCGCGGCATCTCTCTTTGAATTCGCGCTCCAGAGGTCCATTTGACCAGCGCATGTGCCGTGCAGACGATGCGCGGCATCATTACCCGAAACGTGCGCGAGAAAGAGAGAGATAGCAAGAAGCAAGTAAAAACTGGCCGCAGCCGTTGCCGCACCGAGTTCGTACTCGCATCTCTCTCCTTTCCCTCTCCTCCGTAACCTTGAAAAGCTCACCCTCGAAGGCTCGAAAGAGGGAGCTTCGCTGCGGGTGAGATCGAGTCTTCCTTCTCTATCACTCTCGGCGAACTGTTTTGCGGAGGAGGGCTTGCAACGGCAGTAGACCTTCGGTGTGCACCGTTATTGTTTACGCGACAGGATTCAGAGAAAGCGGCTCCGAGAGCCTCCACTATGCAGATTAAGCCGGGATGCTGTTGAACGGGTAGTCGGCCAGCAGTGTCGAATTACCCGGGGCTCGGATTCCGAGAAGCGCGAGCTCGTTTTGGCCAGGCTCCACCGGACTAGGATGCACGGAGCAGCGGATCGCCGGAAGTGAGAGAGTTGAGAGCAATGGTTGTCACCGGGAACTCGCATCGCATCCAGAATTCGCCCAGGAAGAATGTCAGGATACTCTTGGTGGGTGACCGGGGAGTGGGCAAGACCTCCCTGATACTATCCCTGGTCAGTGATGAATACGCTGAAGATGTACCTAGCAAGGCTGAGGAGATCACTATACCTGCTGATGTCACTCCAGAGCAGGTGCCTACAAGGATTGTCGACTATTCTGGTAAGCTTGCATGTTGCTTAATGTGCGTTTTGGTTAGTAGTAGTTACATTCTGCGTTTGTTTAGCTATGGAGCAAACCGAGGACCAACTTTGTGATGAGATTATGAAGGCACATGTCATCTGTGTTGTTTATTCTGTGCAAGATAGTGAAACATTGGATAATGCTAAATCTTACTGGTTGCCTCTTATTCGTAAGAGTACTACTAACAATCGATGCCCAATAGTACTTGTTGGCAATAAGATAGATGTTATTGATTATTCCACCATCGAAGAAGTTTATCCAATAATGAAAGAGTTTTCAGAAATTGAAAGCTGCATCGAGGTAAGCTTAATTTAAAAATATTTAGTTGGTGTAATGAATTTTGCGGTCATAATATTTGACACTTTTATTTTTGCAGTGCTCTGCTAAAACATTGCAGAACATCTCAGAGATGTTTTATTACGCACAGAAAGCTGTTTTGCATCCAACAACTCCTTTGTACAATTATGACACCCAGGAGGTAAGCTAATTATCAACTCTAGACATAATATAATTAACTACTTTACACTTTGTTAATTTTATATTCTGTTTCGCAGTTGACTGAGGAGTGCAAAATAGCATTGCAAAGGATATTTAAAGTAAATACTTTTGCATTATGTAAATTAATTATGTACATTCAGTGTTCATTGATCCTAACCATATTTTTATTTACACTCAGATTTGTGATGTTGACAACGATGGCTTGCTGAGTGATGCTGAATTAAATGCATTTCAACAATGGTGCTTCAATACTCCTTTACAACCACAAGTGCTAGAAGACGTGAAAGCAGTTCTTTCTAAAAATATCGAAGATGGAGTATGCAATGGATGCGTTACTATGAAAGGTTTTATGTTTTTACAATGTCTTTTCATTCAAAGAGGAAGAAATGAAACAACATGGGCTGTACTCAGAAAATTTGGCTATGACAATGATCTTCAAATGTCTAAAGACTATATAAATCCTCCGTGAGTAAATGGAACATTCTAGCATGTCTAAGACAATTTCCAGTGTATTACATAAACATTTATATGTATATGTTTTTTTCTTTAGTCTAAAAGTTCCTCCTGGCTGCACAACGGAATTATCTCACAAAGGTCAGGAATTTCTGACACAACTTTTTATGCTACATGATAGAGATAGGGATGGTGCTTTGTCTCCTCAAGAATTGGAATCCTTATTTTCTAAATGTATTGTTCCTCCTTGGGGAGACGAATATAAGTACACCGTTGCTACTAACGAACATGTAAGTTCTTGAACAATTTTTAAGAATTTTCGCAACTTCTAGATGTGTTTCTAATAAGCTAATAATTACTTTTAGGGATGGATTACTTATCAAGGGTACATGTGTCAATGGGCTCTTATGACTTATATGAATGTAAAAAAGACATTAGAATACATGGCATATTTAGGATATAATTTGTACAATAATGAATGCCCAACTTCAGCAGTAACAGTAACGCGAGAGAAAAAACTTGATCTTGCAAAAAAGCAATCCAGTCGCAATATTTATTGTTGTCACGTGATTGGTCCAAGAAGTGCTGGGAAAACTACACTATGCAGAACATTTGTAGACCCCAAACTTGAGGTATGAAAAAACGTTTTTTAAATTAATTTTACCTTGCCTCAAAATTTATTAATACTGAAATTTTTTTTCTCTAGAAATTGAACAATGACACTGTTCCAAGCAATTCACACATCACTGTAAATACAGTCCATGTCTATGGACAAGAAAAAACTATTATATTGAGGGATATTAATATTTTAAACGTTCAAGATGCTCTAACTCCTGCACAGATTCAATGTGATGCTGCAGCTCTAGTGTATGATACAAGTAATCCAAAATCTTTTGAATACATTGCCAGGATTTATATTGTAAGTTTTAGTATTGTCGTAAAAGAATATTTTTTACTTGTACTGAACAATTTTTTGTTTTTTATAGAAATATTTTGCTGAAAGTAAGATCCCGGTATTGATAATAGCAAACAAAAGTGATCTTTCAGAAGTAAAGCAAGAGTATTTGTTACAACCCCAAAGTTTCTGCAGCAAGTACAAACTCATGCAACCGCAGCCTTATAGTATTTCACGTACAGTACGTCGCGAAATATTCGTGAAATTGGCTACAATGGCAGCCTTCCCGTAAGTAAAAATTTCTTTGTGTATTAAATTTTCTTTTATATTACAAATATGTCATTGTTTACATAAAAATCTATATAATTATGCATAATTTTTCCTGTCATGATTATGAATCTTGAATATAAATATTTTATCTTGACAATGAAAAGGTAAATTCATTTAGAGACATAGGTGTGATTAGTTTTACTCTCTAATTTATTTTTTTGTTTTTATTTATATTATTCAAATTCTGTCGTGCATAATAATTATATACGTAAATCAACAGTTTGTAAGTCTCCAATCTATATACATATATACATATATTATACAAATTGCTTTTTAAAGGTCTATGTACTGTACATCTTATTCTTTTGTGTTATTTCTTTACACCTACACAAAACATAGTTTAATACTAATAAAAAGCAATTTCATGTTTAGCCGCTTTCAACCAGCGTGGGTATTGTTTTACAGACACAGGTTGGTCTAATTTTCAAAATTACACAATAAATGTTGTAAAACATCATTGTAGTCAGCAAGCACTGTTTTTACATATCATTCACACTTCTATACATTTGAGTATAACTCTCTCTTTCCATGTCGCGATTCTTTAATATTGCCAACAGAGCTTCTAATTGTGATTAAAAGTACTACGTTGGCCTCTCTTTTTTCAGCCCATTGAGGCGAATGGTGCACATGTTGCTTCTCAAACCGTCACCAAGTCAATGGTGGAGCTCTGTCGCAAGGTTTTGTTGCGTTTCTCAGTTTTTCACGTGAACCTTTCTGGTGTTAATCGCTTTGATTATTAAATTATTTTTTTCACAGTTCGCCCGACTCATTTTTTAAATTTCATTTCTTACTAAAAAAATTTCGAGAGACTGTAACACAAAATAACAGTGCGACTGCATGAGCATGTTAGGCTTTATTACTTATAGATGTCATTTATTATTAACAGATGTAATACATTTTTTTCTGCTCAAAGTATTTATGCTTTTTATTTATTGGTGAGATATTAAAGGGTTTTGTGCTCTTTTTTATTGAAAAATAGTCATTGTCAGCCTAAACACACATTTCAAAAGATTAATCTATTTTTCATTTTCAGACACATGAATCAATTTGGATTAATGCAAGGAGACTCGATTGTTTGGTGGAAAGCTGGAATCGGCATAGCTGTGGCAACCTTCGCTGGATTTATTTTTATGCGAATCTTAAGTACGGATAAAAGATAGTCTACCATTCCCTCTTTACACTAAACGGCACCTGTTCTAATTCAATATACGTTCGTTTCGAAAACGCGTTAATTTAACGAAGTCCGTTATTCATTGGAGTGTATTTAGTCGCTTGTGAACCCAATTTAAAGTACCTACGTAAAAAATTAATATTAGAAAAAGTACAATACAAATATGTATAAAGCAGATATTGACTTTATTACAGATTACTTTATACAGACACTCTATGATTATAGGTGGTGCAACAGTTCTTGATGTTATTTTGTACTCATTTAAGATCTGCAATAAAGTCAAAGTATAAATTGCAAATATTTAATATTTTTCAAATTGTAATCAACTTTATTGTATAGTCACTTTTATCTCAAATCAAGAAGGATATATGGATATTTGAATTTTTTAAGGTGACTGTTTTCAAAAGAAATATATGCATTGACTATACATTTTCTGATCTTTTGTATTAAGAATGTTATTTCTATATTTATTTTAAAAAATGGTTCCAAAGAACGCAATACAAGAAAATTGAATGCTTTTATTTTATATATCGTCATTAATATTTTTCTTTTGAAAAAAAATTGTTAATTAGTTTATTCATTTTCGACATCGTATGCGATTAAACAATTGTATGGTGTGTATTTATAAAGATATTTAAAAATGAAATATATATTGTAAAGAAACTTATTGTATAACGGCATTAAAACTGATTTTTGTTTATTAATTTTTAAAAATTTTAATTTTCTGTAATTAAATAATTCAGAATAATGTAAAATATAATAAAAACGTAAATTTAGTTTAAACAAAGATTTTCAAATATTATTGTTAAAATAAATTTTTAATTTAACGGAACTTAAAGAGATTTTAGAAATCGAATTCTTCCGGCTCTAATTTTCACATTATTAAATTAGCACTATTACATTAGAGCATTACCGTCGTTTGTTCACATTAAAATGATATTAATTATAATTAATTATTAATTACTTTTAATATCGAATTCTTAAATTTATTCTCAGTACTATTGAGCGTGTAAAGAGACATAAAAAACCTTTTCTTACTGCCATAACATAATTAATCCAAGTAACCTTGCTGATTTGATGATAAAAGTTGCAGAACGAGTATAACTTACTATATTTTCGCTTACAATCCAACCAAGCCGCTCTAAAACCTTCGCAAAGCTGGATGTCTTGCTGAGTTTGAGCGCAACCGAGGAACTGTAGTTCATCGTATGCACACGGTCCGGAAGGTGTGTAAGGCAAAGTAGAGTCTGCCGCTGGAGTTTGAGCTTCGTTTCTTCCCGTCATTTTATCACCGATAACTGTGCCCTATAATAGACGCTGTTATAATATCTAAGACGTACTTATTTAAGTAATTTTAGCGAAAAATTGTACCGCAGCTACTCCAGCCGCAGTCCCTGCAAATGTACCGAACATGCCAGGTCTTTGAGGCGCGGGTTGGACTATGATAATGTCACCACCCCTATAATGTTTCAAAGTCTACATCAACAAACATTGAAATTTATAAATACATAAAACGATAATAACATTTTGTATAAATGACAAGATTTTTTTTTATAAACTCGTTGCATTATTGCCTTACATTAACCTCGTCGATTAAATTTTGAGTCAAAATAAAATGAGGATTTTAATGGACTTTCCATGTGTTTTGATTAAAATCTTTCTTTATTTTAGTAAAATCACAACGAATTTATGAAATATATTGAGAAAAATTATTTTCTGAGCCAATTTTTTGTCTTTATTTTATCAACTTCTTATGTAATTTATGTTATAAAATCTGAATTTTAAGTAAAAATTATAAAAGACACAGTTAACATTTATTTTTTTACAAAAACAAATGGATTAAATATACATTAATATATTCTTTACTATTTAAAAACTTATTTTATTACTTAAAATGCAAGTAATGTCATGTAAATAATGCAATAAGGTGAAAGAAAATATTTGTGAATCATCATCTTGCAATACAAGTGAAACTATCATTAATTAATTGTCAGAAAGAATGGGAGATTTATAAAATGTAATACCATTGTTAATCTATAATCTTTATTTTATTATGACTCAACAATCATTCACTTTCATAAACTATGATGTATATTGCCTGGTCTTATTTACGTGGAATAATTATAACAAATCAATGTACTTCCTTAAAAAGATATGCAATAATATTTATATGAAATACATAATATCATTCTTATGGAAATTTACATTAATTCCAAATCAAAATTTAGGTACACTTTGTTAAATTAAATTATATTGTTAAGATTTATGTATAAATAAAACACATTTTCTGGAGTATAATTAACATCTAATTTTATTCCACTTTTTACAAACAATGAAGGACTATTGGAATATGTTCAAAACGAGTGTAAACATAAAAATAAAATACTATTTATAAAAATTATAAACTGAAAAATTTTAACAGTTTCTGTCTTTTTTCAAAACAATTTCGATTTTGAAATTGAAATTTACAATTTAACTACTCCTTCTTCTCATTTACAATGCTATATCTGGAACAGAAGATACATTTTTTATTAATATCATAAAAAGATGCAACATTGATTCAAATTTAATAAGTTCAAACCTCAATACTTACGGTTAGAAACTTTGCATTGACGGAGAGCTTCATTGAAGCCCTCGCACAATGTCAGATCGGACTGATTTTGAGCACATTCCAAGAATTGCTTAACTTCCCAAGCACAGGGTCCAGTGCCTGGAGCAGCAGATGGAGTAGCTGCAGCTGGGGCAGCAGCAGCTGGAGCAACTGCAGCCTCGGTGCTGGAGCCTCCGCTGAACATGCCAGTCATGGCGTGTCCAATAGTGTGTCCAACAGCAGATCCAATGGCAACACCACCAGCAGTGGCAGCCATTTGTCCCATCAGTGATGGTTGTTGAGGCTGAGCCACCATTGGGGTTGAAGCTGGCATCGGAGCTGGTGGATGGGCTGCTGGTGGTGGTGCAGCCCTAGCTGGAGCTGCCGCAGGCCTAACGCTGAAAACAAAAAATAGTTGGAATTGTTGCACTCTGTTGAGTAAATCTGGTTAACTGACGCCAGAGGCTTGTTTTTTCATTTCATTTGGCTCACATTCAATACCATTATTGAAGTGCAATTCAGCATATTGATTAATTAGTCATCGAACAAATAAAAATAATAGGAACATGTAAAAAAAATAATCTTTAAGAAGTAAACAAGTTTTTACAACTTCTTTGTTCAAAAAGAGATAAATTAATAGGCGAATCATAACCAAAAATTGCAGACATCACGCCTGACGAAACGGTAGCAAGAAATAAAAAAATCTTGCACAGAGTTTACAGTACATCTTGACAGTCAACGTACAGTGCCCTTTGGACCTATCAACGTCAATCACTTAGTTAACAAACCGCGTGAGTGTGTGACGTAACGATGTATCGGCAAAGGCACTTCTAGCAAATTCTCGCGCATTGCAACATTTTACACTGACAGAGATTTTCAAAAAGCCCTAAAAATCAAAAGCTTTACTTACGTCCTTGGCGGGGGTCCGGATGCTCGTCCTCGTCGTGGCATTTTTGTCCGAGGTTTTTAGTAACGACACAAAACTTTGCTTATAAAAATGTTCGTTTTACACACGTTGTCTCTTCGCTGAGTTTCAACTTGCGACTGATTTCGGGCTCGTCGGTTTCGACTTATCTTCGAGCGAGCTTCCGCCAGATATCGAGCGTTTACGCAACAGAAACGCGGGTGGGGTGCTTCAAGTCGCGCTTTGATTGGTGCACGTGAACTTACCAGAAGTGACGCAGCGGGTACACTTTTGCGTGCAACTCGTGAAGTTGTATTTACAACGGTGCACCACTTGCGCGTTGCGTCCCCCCGGGTATTTTTAGACTCGCACGTGTGCAATAGAAAATTGGGATTTATATCGCAATTTCACCAGCTCGACGACGGAAAAATTGCGAATTTGAACTTTGTTCTCTGTTACATAAGCGTTTTACGTAAAAGATCGAGAAGATCAGTGATTCGCAGTTGTGGGCAGAGCCTAAGAAGTGTTCACGTCGAATTTCGGGATTGTCGGGGAGCATTCGCGAAAAAGGCTAGAGAGAAGTAACGGGGAATTACGTAGCGCGATTTCTGCAAAATCATCGTGCGACAGAAAATCTTGGCGACGAACCAAATTCACGTTAGGGAAACATCAGCACTTGCGCGATTCAAAAAAATGTTGCGCGATGGCTGTTATTGAAAACAGCCAGATTCGAGGAACAAAGAGGGTAATATGCCCAAGCCTCGCGCTAATTAATCAGTCGTTATTTGGTACTTGATGACTAAGAAACCACGCACTCGACTCGAGAGATACATTGCAATTGGAATTCAAATTTGCCGCGCTTTTCAGCGACGATGGAGGCGGGAAATTTGAATTAATTAGATAATAATGGTAACGATAATAAATACTTTTTTGGAGGTGGGCGAGATGGAGGTGGTCGAGCTGGTGCCCTTGGGCGAGATCCGTAAGATCTTCTGCCACCTCCTCCTCCTGCTCTGCGACCCGGAGGCATATTGTCCTTGTTTTTAGTATTTACTTGTAACGAACATTCGACAATTAGAACTTGTAAATTTAAACGCAAAACAACAAAACCGAAATTTAGGGACCGAAATCTGCACGTTGGTTAAGGGTAAATATAACAGTTTGATTCTTTTGTTTTTCGATTTAGAATTGACGTTACTTCAGAGCTTTTGTGCATTGTGTACAATCGGTTTATCATTTCGTAATTGTTACGCAATATGTATAATATAATATTAAATAAGTTTATGAAAAGTTGATAATTCGTTTATCGACTGCTTCACAAAAATAATAAGGATTTGTTTTAATAAAAATTAATTGTTTAATATGTAGAATTTGATAGTTTTTATATTTTACTGATCAGTAACAAATATTTAAGGATAAATATCGATACAATTATAAATATATAACGATTTTCATTGAAATTTACGTGATACACCGACTGCAGAAGATGTAGCAAACAATTTTGTTATCCACTACGGATAATGCTGTCAGACACTCTACTGCACGCACTCGACAATATAAATTCTTGAAAACTATCTTTTATTATTATCGATCGTTCGAAATAAAAATATTACAATGTAATAAATCAAGATTTATTATTTATATTTAACATGTTATTAGACACATCGAGTTTCTTGCATAAATTGTCAAATTTGAATTGTTTCTTATATATAATTATAAGAAACACGTCGAAAAAAGTTATGCCCGAGAGGAAAATAGGCATATATAGACTATTGATTTTTTAAGGTAGTCTTTCATTATTCATATATTGCGTTGAATTATACATCACCTAAGCAAAATATAATTGTCAAAACACTAATTGTTATATAGGTAAATCAAATTCGAGGGTTCACGCGAAGATGACTCATAGGTTTATTCTTCAATTTAATCAGTGCCTCAACTTATAAAACTAATTATTCTACGGTGTTTTTTCTCATTTGTTTATGCAGTTTTTATGCTTTAAAATTCATATACAGATAATGTTAAACTTTTGATTAGAAACAAGATAAAAATTAAGTGATTCTGCAAAAATAATCTTTTCGAAATTATGTAAAGTGATTTTATCTCGTTAAACTCTATTGAAAAACAAATATCAAATGCCGTTTAAATTGATAATAAAAACCAAAACTTCTCAAACTGTCATGCTTAATAATAAGTGCAAAGTGGAAACATAAAATTGACAGCAGATCTGATATTTTTTGTCGATCTTTATCAATTCACGTCGTTTAGTGCAATAATGTATGTATATAAATGACAGCTAAATTGCTCATTCCGAATGACAATCCTAATTTCAAGGTCTTCAATAATTTTAATATTGCTTCAGTACAGTTTTAATAATAGATGGCGCTCACAGTGCATTTTTACTTTTTCAATAGCAGCTTTTGTAAATGTTCTCATACTTTTGCGCAATTTTTAAAAGTTAGAAAAGAGCGTTTGTTTAATTAGTTAGTTATTTAGCAAGAAGTTTGAAATTTATCAAAAAATTATTATACACATTTCTGGCTAATAGAGTTTGAGGAAAACTATATATACTTTATATCTATTCTAATTACTGTTTATATAAAGTTTTATTTAACTTATTAATGAAGATAGAAACTTATACTTTTTGCGCGCGGAAAAGACAAACAAAAACTAAAGTACACGTGGCGACGAGAAATTCGAGGACAACAGAGAGCCAATTTGGCTCGATCATTTATACTCTTTTAACTACTTCAAATTACTTACAAAGCAATTATGCATCTTTATACTTTTTTTAAAGAAAAACTCAGCTTAAATTTTAAATCGCTTGATTTACATTTATAATGACAATTTGTCTATTTAAAACGTATTTAATATTCGTAAATTGAAGATCAAATCTTGAAACTTCTTGAATTAATAAAAATGTAAGTTTGTCAGTATTAAAAATTTTTTTTTTCGTTTATAGTCGTTGCAATTTTTTCAGTTTTATGTAATTTAAATAAGAAAATCATTTCAAACATTTATTCATTATTCTTTGAATATGTAGTTATTACAAGCCGTTGCACTATCGTTAATGTGCCTGAGAAAGCTTTCAGAATTAGATAATTGGCATAAATGTTATACATATATATATATTTTATATTTTTATTTACATTAATTATTAAAATCAGTTCTCCCCATGAACAGTTATATGAACACATCCTGTTTATTTTCTGCATTGCAGAAAAAAATAAAATTCAGCTTAATTGAAATGTTACAGTAAATCACTCCTGAATATATTAACTGTAAAGTACGATTAGCGTAGAAAGCATATAAAAGAAAATGAACTTTCGAACTTTCTGTATACGTATTTATTACAAAACAAGATTGACCACGGAAACACCGATGAATTTTGATATTTCTTTTACGATTGTACTCTTGACTATACATACTTTCTCTGTAGGAAGTATTAATAGCACCTGCAACGTAAAGCACGCACATTAGTCTAATTTGTATTTACGCAATTATTGGTCAAAGAAGTAATTCGAGAAATTGTTATCTTTTCTTTTTGGGCTTTATAACTTTCATATTTAATTATTATTTTTTTTTTTAAGAAAAAAATACACGTCTTTTGAAAAAGTAGCTGAGAAAATAAATGGTTGAATGCAAATTTAATTCAAATCTATTTTTTATGAAAATTGGTATGCAAGGATTTTTGATATTAGTTGTTCGATTAACTTGTCAAGATTTTCGCATTCGATTAAATGTAATTATTTTTGTAATTCATCATTAACGTTGTAGATAATTCAAATTTGAGTGTCTTGAAAAGGAATATATAATTATAAATGTCCAAAGCGTTAAGTGTATTAAAAGAAGCGAAGACTATATTCGTTTATATTATATCTTTCCTTCTCAAAGTAAATAACACAAAAACCAAACAGCAAGGACATTAAATTTTAATTCAAGAATTTACATACATATTTAATGTATCATAATTTTGCGGTCTATTTTTTAAGGAATGCCTACCGGATTTTTCGTCGACGGGGTTAGAACCTATAAAATCGGCGTTGGAGGCTCGCATATGCACCAATTGGCGCCGAGTGCACGTGCACCGAAAAGGTTCTCGGCTTCTGCGGGTCTCGCTTGCGGAGAACTTCGCACAGCTGTATAGGTGGGAGGATTGCAGGCGTCTACGTTTACTCGATCGGTAAGAGCAAAGAGACTGCATGCGTTCGGGAATTATTAGGCCCAAGCTTTTACCGATCGAAAAAAGCACCACGTGCCGAGCACGTGTGCGTCGTTCCCAGTTAGCGTCTATTTTTCTTTCTTCCATAATTAATTAATGTTGAGTAGAAATTTTGGTAGTATTTATTATGTGTGCATTCTAGACTTTGCTAATGGCCGGAGTAAAGACAAAGAAAAAGATTATAAAAAAAAGATGTTATGTATACGAATATATTCAACAGTGGGTTTTTCTGTAATTATTTTTATTTTAAACTAAAGCGCGAGAAATACAAAATATTTTACAATTATTTATTACAAAAGTGTTTGTTGTACATATTATTTAACGCATTATATACAAAAAGAATAAAACATTAAAATATTAAAATAAAGTATTTAAAATACTTGATAATTACATTGCCAAATGAAATAGTTCAACGTGAATAACACGCTGCTTTCAGTTTGTCTTAAAAATTTAGTACAAAATAAATTTATGCGAATTGCCTTCATTATTATTTTAAAACAGTTCTCGATGTATAATCGTGACTACGCACAGCCTTTTTCATTCAAGGCACGGATAAAAAAAGAACAAAATTTTAATTTTTCATACAAATTACGTACAGCAGCAGTCGAGCGGATAAAAAATGTTTATATTCCTAACAAACTTTCATTCATAAATGAAGAATTCGCTTTTCAAAATCAACGACCTCGCCGAATACACCTCACTCGCACTACTCCCCAAAAACCATTTTCCGACGCCTCCGTCCTATGCTACAGCCACGGCGTCCCGCTCCGACGCGCAGCTCCGCTTGCACCTCCTGCACTGCGGCCTGTCGTCCAGTAGGTCTGCCACGTGCTCCTGGTCGTCGCAGCGAAAAGTTTCCACGAGCGAATTCGGGTTCGTGGAATAGCACAGGCGCCTGTAACACTTTCTGCACTGACGCCAGGACGGTAGAGGTATGCCGCAGCGGTCGCAGGTGCCGAAAAAGACGTGGTGACCGAAGCCCTCGCCGCCGTACCACTTCTTCTCGAGGAAGACCGTGCAGAGGATGTCCTCCTCGAGGAAGAGGTCGCGGGCCGACCGGGGGTACTTGATCAGGTAGGTCGGCCGTATCTGGTACAGTTGGTGGAACGCAAAGGCCACCTCCCGCCGACGGAACTCAAACTCCAGGTTTTGGCGCGCCCTGTTGGCGTTGATCATGCGCCTTTTGAGCACCTTGAGGTAGATGGATAGTATGACGGTGACGATGAACACGTTTGCCAAGATGAAAACTGCCGCGGTGAGGACGTATTCTGAGGCTTCGAGGAAGTACATTGTGGTCACTTTTGCGGATTTACTCGAGAGGCACTTTACTGACTCGGAGGTCGGATGGGTCGAGAATGATGGAGAAAGGTTTGGGGCCGGTTTGTTTAGGGGTGTGTACGACGCTGTTTCCCATTTTCAGGGTAGGTTTCTAACTTGCAGAAATAGGTGGAAGAGGAATATGAGTGAAAGTTGGAAGGTAAGTTAAGGCCAATGGCAGCACTAGTCAACTAGGAGAAACACTGCGTTGTATGGAGAAATTTTTTTTTTTAACACACGCCTGAAAATGCTAGATTCTCGTGCTTATTTTCTGTGAGGGGAAATTCATAATCCCTCACGTGTGCGGGAATGAGCCGCACTAGTGCGCGAATGGGTCATTCCCGCCCGGTCTTTTACGGCTTTTTTACTTTTTTTTTACTTTTTAAAAATAATTTTGAACAAAAATTATTAAAAATGAAACTCAATAGAATATAAAAATATATTATAATAAATAAATATAATATAATAAAAAAAATTTATCTTGTATATTGTATTCTAAGCACTCGCAAGTACCATTTTCATGCATTTGTTAAAAAAAATATCGTGTGTTACACGTGCGGGAAGCTATTTCGCTCGTGTGAAGTTTGCACACCCGACTGCGGCTACCACGCGCTCGCCTCCGTCTCGTGCTGCAAACTTCCCACTCGTGGAATAGTCTCCTTCCCGCACTTGTTACACAATGTACTATTATTATTTGTAAATGAATTATTGTAAATTTATTAGGAAACGAGCAAAGATATATTAGCTTATCATAATGCCAGGAATGAAATAGTTGGTTGGGCTTTAACGTAGGCACATTTGCGTTTTTGCGACAGTCATCGAAAACTGCCTGAAAACTCTCATTTTTCAAATCGACTTATAATGAAAGGTAAGAAGGGTCGTAAAATCGAGCGGTGTGATCAAATTTAAGAGAAAATAAATTGCAAGTTAACATTTTCAACACTCCTTGCGTAAAGTACCACTTTTGCACACGCTTGCATGCGCAAAATTGGCCTTCCCGCCCGACGTATCTTGTTCGTTACTCGTGCTGAAAAATGATCCTCGCTTCGCTTGGGCGACAAACTCGCACACGAGCGCGAAGCGTCTGTTTCTTTTTTTATTAATTAATCAAATTAATAAAAAAAGAAAGGACGTAAACTTTGTTTTCACATAATGCCTTAAATATATCCTTTTTCATAATTTTAGTCCTAAAATGTAAATGGCCCTTGAAAGTTTCATTGTCTGTGTGTCCCCTGGTACAAAATTAATCATGTATTTGGGCTGATTGTAACGTATTTTAAATGGAGCCTTTTTTAACTAAAATTGATGCCTAAATCAAATAAAAACCATTGGAAAATCATTTTAAAAGACAAAATATCATTACACTGAAATATTCGCGAGCAAACATATTTAATTATTTGATAATGATAAAAAATAATAGTATACAATTTGTTGTTTTCAATTACAAAACAAGCTAAGAATTGGCTAAAAACTGCTTGACGTTTCTACCAGGATGTAATTGTGAGTAAACAGTTTTTGTAACCCAATGACGAGTCTAGCAGCAAATTTTGGACGAAACAAGGTTACATTGAGAAAAAAAACTTGATTGACTTAAGTACATTTATATACATATTGTTAAGTACGCGTAATTTTTAACAGAAATCTGTTCTTTCAATCAAATAAGGCTAAATATTATATGAAACTCAAGTTTCTAAATTATCAGAACTTCTGTTACCTCACCATTTCACCGTTCTGTCAAAGCATCAGAAATTCCGTCAAATCAATCGAAAATTCAATTGTGCATATTTAATCGCGTGACGCATAATTTGAGTCGATCAAATTTGTTCCTCAGTCTATACATTCATTGAACTCTTCATTAGTAAACGCAGATTTTATTAAATACCAGCTGCTCTCTATTAATTAGGACGACAGAATGATAAAAGAAGCCGACGCCTTCTTTAAATAATTAAAAATCTACCCCTAAATTTTGGAATGCCCCCAATTCTCGCTCTTATTCTACTCCATTTAACGAGTAACTAATCAATCAAAGATCAAGCCACACACGCTCTCCTCGCGCCTCCCCGGAAGCGATCTCCTCTCCCGCATCTCATCAGCATAAATATCCAGAAGCGCGGCGACCTTGCCCGCGAACAACCGTCCACCGTCGCGGAGTTCAACGTCACCGCGCGCTTCGCCTCTAATTATACCGGCGCTCATCTCGGAATAATGTCAGAAGCGCCAAGGCTGCCCGAAAAAAAGAGCCCGCCTCGCGTCGAACAATGGAAGCAGCGGCCTCGGGGGGCTTCGCGCGATATTCCGCGCGTCCTCGCCCGATAAAATTAGCCCGCCGCCTCGCGCGGTGAGGAGAGCCCCCTGTTCGGTGTAATACGTCGATACGCGGGGTCGTTATCCACTGGCGAGGACGCGTGTCAATACACTCGCCGCTCCGCGCCTCTCGCGCGCGGGCTGATGGAAACCGCGGACGCATATATATATAGTAGTCCACGAGGCGGTGTTATTTTTAGCCGGGCACCGGAGTTTCCGAGAGTCTCTGCTTTCGGCGGGGGGACAAAGAGGAGCTGCTGCGTCGCGTGATGGAGACTGGCGATTTTCGAAGCGGCGAGGTGGAATATGGTTCTGTAGCTGAGGTTTAACGAGAGAGCGAGATAAGGCGAGAGTACATAGAGGCGACGGCTGGTTTGAATAAGCTGAATGGATTTGTTGGCCGTTGTGAAGGATGTGGATTTAAGCGGGCGAGTGCGAATTTGTGTTTAAAAGGGGTCGTGTATAATTGAGAATATTGTTAAAAGAATTTTTGAGTGTAAGAATTTACGGACAATGAGTGGAAATGATAAAAAAAAATCATTGTGTAGACCTCGTAAAAATAAAAAATGATATAAGGAATAAAAAAAATAGTTTACTAAACCAGAATTTTTCACAGTAAATCATAAGTCATTGATAAGTGATAATTTAATCTGAAATAGTCATATTGCAATGAATTTTAAAAAAGATTTATTCCAAAAATTGTGCGGCTTAGTCAGAGTAAAAATGTTTTGATAATAGTTTCTAAAAAATCATGACTTTTTTTAAATTGGAATTTCATTAGTAGAATAATAATAAACTTTTATAATTCAAAAAGTCACTTGATCCTTTTACTTATATAAATTATTAATTATATAATAATAAAATTATTAATTCTCTAAATATATATTACAGAAAGGAAAAGGAGTGACTCTTCGTAATTATCCAAGCTTATTAGCTGCTATTCTACTAATTAAATTCCAATTTGAAAAGTCATTTTTAAATATGAATATAATATTATTATTATACGAATATTTAAACAAGTTTATATTTGTGTCAGTTTGGCGTAAGCTTAGCAAAAGTCTGCTTTTCTGTCACTTTCAACGAGCGATTTTTGTTATTCAAAAGAATTTTTTTTCTCAAAAAAGAACATTTTGGAAAGTACTAAATTGTATTTTTGACATTGTAATCATGAAGAGACTTTCGCCAGACTTATATCAAACTGACGTGATTTTGATCAGTTAAAATTTTTACATTCATAAAATATTAACATTTATAATGGCTCTAGAATATTTTAACTTAAGATTTACTTGAAACTTCTATATTTTCTCTTGCTTCTTATATATCTAAAAAATCTGTTCACTTTACTAAAATCAGATTTGTGCAAAGAAGAAATGCAAGGAATTTGATATTTTAATTCCTAATAATCTCCGATGAATTATGAAATTAACTTCTAAAATGTTAACAATAATTTTAGATCAAGAAAAAAGCTTTCGCACAAAGAACCATTTAATTTTGGAATTCACAATGAACTTTTCTACTAATTAAATTTTACCTCGTGCCCGCACGTCATTCATGTAAAGCTGTCGTGTGCCATTCATTAGCATAAGAATAACAGCGCGCTTACCTCCTTATTTACTTTGGAATCTCAACTCTTTATAAATAGACAAAACTCACTTTCATCTTTCGTTCTAGTGCCAAAGATACGTTCGAGAATTATTAATTAATTATAACAATTTTTAAGAACGGAAAATTTTTCAATTCCGAAAAACGTTCAATTAAAAAACTACACCGACCGCAATTATATTCGATTCAAAGAGAACTCAATAACGTCCCATCTCCACCGATAAAAAAAACTATCAGCCCCACTTTAAAATCATCAAAGAAACCTCCCGAAAACCGCGGCGCACCTCACCTCCCGACGGAGCGAAACAAAACAAACATCACCGAATGCTCAAAACCTTTCTCTCCTCCTCTCCTCCCCGTCAGCCGCGCGCGACGCTCACCCGACTTTCTTCCTCCGCTTGCACATCAGCTGTTCCTCTGTTTATACGCACGTATATACCGGTGCTGCTGCTGCTGCTGCTGCTGCGTCTCTCACCTCGCGGGGGCTCCTATTTTTACTCCTGTCCGACTCCCTCTCTCTCTCTCTCTCGGTGCTCGACGTCGGCGGCGGTGGCGGCTCGGTGTGGGCCCTCCTCCTCCTTGGCTCCGCACGCGCTTAGTCTGCCCCTTCCTCGTGGCCTACACCTCCTCCGCGGGGCTAACGGATCGGCCGAGTCGAGCAGACTCGCGCCTGCACCGGAACAAAGCTCTCTCTCTCTCCCGCGCGCGCGTAGTGCATCCGAGGAGCGAGGCAGGCAGCACAGCGCGCGCCGCGCTCTCTCTCTCACTCTCTTTCTCCGAGTGTCTTTCGAAAACAGCGATCGCCGCATCACCGGAGAGCAGGGGAGCAGAGCGTGCGGTGCAGTGTCACGTCGTTTATTATTCTCTCCGTATCTCGGACGCAGCCGAGGAGCGCCTCTTCATCACTCGCGGACGCAGGCAAGGAGGTACAACCCGAGGACGAGGCTGCTGGACGCCGATGACGGTGTCACTGATGACCGCCTGCCGGCGACGTCGATGTAAAAAGGGTGAGTATTGGTCGTTTGGTATATAAATTGTGCGTGCGCGCACGTGTGCGTGCGGCCGGCGGCTCTTTTGCGCATCGGCGACTTGTTGCTCTCGGGGGGCTCTTGCCCAACCCGACGCGCGGCTTGCATCAGGATTATTATTTTCGGCGAGCTTTTCGGTTTTTCACTCGGGACACGGCGTACAATTGCGAGAGCCGCGCGTGCAGCCATGGGGAAAGGTTGACCGCTCGGGCCTGACGTCACGCGCGGCCTGAGGCCTTCCCCGCAAGCTGCGCCGCATCGGAAAATGCTCGCCGCCGCGCGTTTGCGTCAGGTCCCTCGATGATGACGAGTTGGCCGGTGTGTTTGCCGAGCGAGCGGTGAATCACTCCCTGGAGTTTCTTGTTCCGAGAATGAGAAATTGCTGGTTCTAGCGGGTAAACGCGAAACTAAATGGCGCTTTATTGCGTCGAGAGTCGAGGTAGGGATTCGAGTGCGAATTGCGAGGCTCCGGCAGTCTTTTGGAGCTGAATGTTAAATAAATCAGCTTGTAATCGAGCGATCTTTCTTGAACGATGTTTTTCGGTGTTCGCTGAAAAACACTTTTGTCGAAAAAGGCTAATATTATTGATCAGATCGCGCGTATAAAGTATCAAGATTAAACGGACCGACTAATTAAATCACTCCGCTCTAAAAGACAAGTAATTCTTAAACGCACAAAAGAACAATTAACAAACTCTTTTATTCGTCCTCTATTTACAAATCGCCTAAAAATCAAAACGCAACCGCAAATAAATCAGTCGCGACTGAAACCTCGAAATCCTCATCTTCCCCGCCGATCAAAAGCGCGCCTCCGATATATCCCACTGAAAAGTGGCGCGAAACCCGCACGAAAACAGAGTCTCCCGCGAAAGCAAAGGTCACCGCCTCGCCTTCGCACAAAGACCCCCCCGCGTTTAATCGGCGCGGAAAAAAGCTCGCGCGGACACTCGCCGGCCGACGCGTCGTCGAACACCGATAAAAGCTCGAAGGCCGGGCGGGGGGGGGGGGGGCGCAGGGGGGCTACCCCGTTATCGGGAGAGTCGAATATAATCGCGAGCGCGTAACGGTGCTCGGCGTTCTCACAATTAAAGCGTATATAAGGCGGCCGATCGGCTCCGCGGGTCGAACGGTGCCGCCGCGGCGGGAAAAGGCGGAGGGAATCGGGAATCGAAACCGCCGCGAGTCTCCATTGTTCGGGGGCTTTTCCGATATATACTGTGTGTGCATACGTGTTTGTCGTCGTCGCGAGGCGCCGGTTTATAACAACGGCTTTGTGCGCCGCGCGTTTCTTTCTTTCGCGCTCTTTTTCGAGCTTTTCTTTCGCGCGCCTTTGCGGCGCGGCTATTTTGCGCGCGGGAGGGGGGAGTTGACCTTTGCCGACGCCGATGGCCGAGGATACGTGAATCAGCTTTTTTCTCGAGTGAATAAAGGTTTGTTTTGTTGGGAGAGACGAGTGCTGCGTTGGTGCAATATGAAGGATTGCTTTGATCACGCTGTATTTAATAGATTCTTATTATTTCTCTCTCGGAAATGCGTTTTATTTTGAATGTGTTATATTAAAAGAGCGAGTAGAGAGCAGAATAATTTCGAAAATCAAAAATATTCATCGATCTAATAATTAATTTTTAAACTGCTCCTCATTTTTAGTCATTCTTTTACTCCAATCGATATTAAAGTTATTAACTTTATGCTGAACAATGAATTTCTCACCATCCAAAGCTTTCAACAAACGATTACCCAACAAAAAACCAAACTCCTTAAATAAAGCGATTACCTAATAAACAACAAAATTGAAGCGCGGCCGAACTTTAAATAGAAAGGTGACTGCACCATCTCGGAGTGTCGGTCCCCCAAAATTACACATCCTTTAACTTTCCGTGAACCGATGAGTCAGGCCACCTCGGCTCATTGTTTCTATACGTTAGACGCGCATTTCGGGAGGGGGGGGGGGCTTTTTATAGGCCAGGGGGATATATCTTTATGTATGCGGCGCTTCGAGTAGTTCACGAGGAATCCATTGAACTCGGTGCTGCTCTGGAAGTATAATTCGATTAATTGCATTCTAATTCGATTTAATTCCAGGTTTCGAAACGACTAGTCACCGTAAAAAATTCAATTGCGGTTTCGTCTGGATTTTATAAGATGCGGAAAAATTAGGCTTTGAATAAAGCTACTCTGCTTTTTCAGAATTAATTAGGCATTGATTTGTCACCGGATCTATTACGTATTTATATCTAAAACGGCAAGAAATAACATTTTGAATAGATGTAAGCAACTTAGTTCCTTATATAAACACCAAAAAGTTAATTATTCTAAAAAAAAACCTCAAGTCTAACGACCTCAAAGTCGAAAAAAATCTCATTTCCTACTGGGAAACGAATTTGTTTCATAATAATCCAAAGCGCAAAATCGTTCTCTTTTCCCTCGACTCCCCGGCGCCGATTAGCATGCAAATATTCAAATTCAACCGAGGCGCTTTCAAAACGTTCTCCGCCGCGTATATATACATATAAACGCGAAGCCCCAAAAGCAAAATACGGAAGCTCTCTCGTCGGCTTCGTCGGCTCGCGCTCGCGCCTGAAAATCGAATCGAAGCACGAGCCGAGAGAACGATCGCCGCGGGCTTGATAATCGCGCGAGATATATATAAAAGATAAACAAAGAGAAGCGCGAGAGGAGAGGCGGTAATTGTGAGAGCTCGAACGCGAGAGCGATAACACCGGCCCGGAGATAAGAAACTGCAGATTACCCGGGCTGATATATACACATTTGGGTTTGTGTACTTTTGCGCCGGGGAAACGAGGGATTAAGTCCGCGCGTAAGATGACGGTTAGCGTTCTTTTGGCGGAGACGACTGTCCGGGGAAAGTGCGAGGTGACGCGCTGTTTGGGTCACTGGTCGGTTTATGGCTGGCATGCGACGGAGGGAGTCCGTTTGGGACCTGAGACAGAGGGTCGAGAAAGGTCCCGAGAAATGTGGGACAAAGGAAAACGTCGTTCTTACTGAGGCGCTGGCAATATAGAAATAAAAATGACAGAGATATTCTTTTAACCTTGGATTGATCTGCTGTGCCTAACGTCAGTTGTGTCTCAAGACCCGTTGGACCCTAAAACTAGTAAAAAGGGGCAACGAACATCTGCTTCTTACGCAGTTCAGGAGGAATTTCATATAAAAATGTTTATTAAAAATAATACATAAAGTGTAGACATCCGCGATCCAGGAAGTGCAAAGTTGACCGTAGCTCGGTAAGAAAATCCACGTCGGAGAAAATTTGTTTTCCACTCCTCCCCGCGGGGCTGCCGCCTACTAAGATAATCTCCAGACGGCGAGCTGGGCAGATGAATCCCAGATGGCCCGAGACTAGTTTCTTGACGAGATCCCTTATTTTGCATTTGGAGCCTCGACAACACGGCAAAAGAATCGATATTATTAATTGACATGTTCTTGCTATTCACAATTAATTAGACGGAGAGAAAATCACTAATATATACCTTTTAGTAATGCGGGGACAAGCTTGCATTATTCTAAAAAATTCGTAGATTATTATATTAAAATTTAATAGGACTTTATTAATTTTTATTACAATTCTATTAAATTTTGTAGAATAATTTATAGGATAATGCAAGTTTTCACCAAAAGGTATAGTAATTTTTACTGAAAACCTATTCTCAGTGTATCAATTAAAATTAATAAACAAAGTAATTGATGTTAAGGAACTTTTATTCTCACCCAGCTTTCTACCACAATCCACATCTTACTCTTATTTTTACCTCACTGCGCAGATCAAATCAAAATTCCCCCAAAACGCAGCCTGCTCGCACTCACCGGAAATTCTCCGCCAAACGGCCGGAAAAGCCCGTGAAGTCGCCGCTTCCCGCGGCGCACAATCTCAGAAGTCGCGTAAGGTGAATAACACCGCGTCGCGCGTCCTAAAATTGCGTTTCCCGGTACTCCGCTTATAGCTTCGGAATTGCGCATTTGGTCGGTCGGCGATATTGGCGGCCCGCCAGGAATCGGGCGCCGAATGCGCCGCGCGCGCGAAAAGCGTCGATCCGAGCCGATTAACGGAAAAGCTCTCGAAATATACCCCATTGTGCACGGAAGCGCGCGTTTTTTACGACCTCTCGGGGCGGCCGGATGTACTTCGGCGGAGGAGAATATTCGCCGCGGCGGGAGGATAATTAATGCAAAGTGTCGTTTGGTAATGTCGAGTTTGTTAATCTCTCTTGGCAACGGGGCTCGGAAATATCTTTTAGCGACGTTTTAAAAAGGTTGGTGCAGAGAAAAGTTTATTAGAATGAATTTCCGGGAAAATCGGGGTGATTAATGAAATTTATTTAGTTTGAAGGTCGCGTAAGTGAACTTGCTGAAAAGTTTATTCGATTGAAAAGGCTTGCTTTCTGCTAATCATATTTAATACAGTGATGGTGAAAGCTTCTATAAAAAAAACTAGTATATTTCTTAATACTTTATTAATATCAGATCTTTTTGGGACACTTGAATAAACATTATCAATCATTATAGGAAAAGTTCTTTGTTAATTAAAAAGTTCTGTTTGTGTTTAAATAATCGAATGTTGCTTCATTATTGAAAGTGTTTGCCATTGAGAAATGGGATGGGTTAACGCAGTGTTTTCAGTCCGATAAATATCTTGCGGCAAGTCATTGTTTACTATGTAATGCCGGTTATAAACTACGTATTTGAACTGAATCATTTACGTTTATCGATCTTCCGCCGCCATAATGTTATTTTTGAGGTACATCGTACTTTAGAGACGCGTCATGCTTTTAAGCAAATTAGCTCGTGAAAAGTTAATTAATCCCGTAAATATTTTAGAACCTGCTCGAAAACGCACAACACTTTATTGTATATTTTTCCTGAACACTTAAAGAACCAGACTTTGTATTGCGTTTTAAGTAACGAACACGTCTTTTAATCACAACATGTTTTTGCGAATCTCCCAAACAAACCTTTCAAGCGCGATGTTTTGATTTTTACTTTATCGCAAAAATCTTTGCCGATATCTTTTAGTTCCTCTTCTCGAACAATGAGACGTACGCGTCACTTTTCAATAAATCGAATTACAAAACCGACTGGCAGATTAAAAAAAAAAACTTTAAACGCGCTCGTTATAGAATGATACACAATAAAAAGTATGCTCGGTAAAGATCCTGTCGTAATGCATTAGCTAAACGTGTCCTAATACCACTTACAAACACTTCTACCCTCGTCGCTGCGTAAAAGCCGATGAAACATCATTTATAAATAGCTCGGTTAAACAAGCCTTCTTAAATAAGCCATTATTACAAAATTCGCATATCATTTACGTTGCACTAGCAGACTATTTTAACCCTATCTCGAACTTACCGCGACTCTATATTACAAACCGACTCCTTAAGCGACCGGCTCGTTAGCACCGATTTTTTTCCGTCCCAATTACCGCACGCATCTTCCTATAATAATGACCCCCACGATTAACCATTAGTCGAGGGAAGAAGGTCGGGACCTTGCGACCGGCATAACGAGGCGGCAAAAAAAGCGAGCCGCGACAATCGGCTCCCGCGTCGGCATTTCGCTCCCCCCTCCACCCGCCCCGCTCCGAGGAAAGAAAAAGCCGCGCGACAAAACCAAAGAGGAGGCCTTGGGATATCGATCGATCAGGAAGACGCGGATCGATCGCAAAAAGCGAAGCGTGCCGAATCGGCTGAATTTTTACTCGACTCGTGCGAGCAAGTCGTTAGAGGTTAAGGTTTCTGTGCACGCTTTCTGCGATTCTGGAGGGGAGGGGGAGAAAAAAACGGCAAGAAACGCGTTGCGCAAAACGATTTTCAGGATCGCGTAAGGCTGCTGCTTGGATAACGTTTAATAATTGTCGCTGCTCGGATCGGCGTTGGAAAATCGATGTAGCTCGCAGGCGCGAGCAAAAAAAGTCGGAGCTATATTTTAATACGTAATTGCGGATAATTTAAATTCGAGATCCAAGTTTTCTATTGTGTGAATATTATAAGTGAACGGAACGTGTTTCTCACAATTATTTCAGTCGATCGTCGGTTTTAAGTTGTGAATTTTAATTTTACAATGTTACACTTATACATGTACTTGCGGTCGATCGTTTGTACCGGAAGAAAATTCTTTTGAAAATGTAATGCGCGTTGCGTAAGCTGATACAGAACTAAATAATTTCCTTCGAATGATAAGGAATTACAGTCTTTCAGGCGAATCTTATTAATCATCCGGCAATTACGTAAACTCAATTACGTTATAAGTTTTCTGTAATTACATAAAGTAATCATGAAATGCGCGATAAAATTAGCGATGTAAATCATTTTTATAAGAAAACTTAGTAAACATAAAAGCGTTTATTGAAAAATTTTTTTTCCACGCTCATAAAAAAAAAGTTTCCTCTAAAAGTAACGCCTGACGGCACAACAAAATGTTTGCATTATGAATTACTGAAATGCCTTTTTCAGTGTACAGAAAGAATGGCTTCTTTAAATAAGATTTATTATTATAGGAACTGTTTGATAATTGTTTGCGCTGTAATTTTCACTAATCCGAAATAAAACTGAATTTATAGATGCTTATAATAACTTGTGCTTTATCAAAAAAGTAAAATTCTACAAACAAAAGAGCTAATATTTCTTTATTATATTTATACATCCCGTTCAATCTGCAAACACACCGCTGATAGTGTCAAAAGTAAAAAACTAATATTATTCCAAAGAAAGTTTGCGCGACCGCACGAAATATACACCACATTGCAAACGCAAACATACATCCCGATAAACCAGCCGAAAGACAACGAACTCGGTCGTCCTTGAACCACTAATCTCCTCCGAAACCACTAATCTCCGCCCGTTAATTAACCCAATCTGCAGCAGTTAATCAACCATTGCCCCGCGCGGAAAAATTCTCCGGACGCCGATCCATATATCGGCTTTACAGAAAAAAAAAGCAGCCGTCGCGAAGGGCGAACGACCGCTTGAACTCGGGATCGGTTCGTTGGCCCTAATTTCGACGCGTGTGGCGGCCAAGTGCGCCTCCTGCCCTTGACGAGCCGCGACGTCCCGGAGAGAAAAAGCGAGATAAACCGCCTGGGTGGCTGCCTCGCTCGTCGTCGAAATAATATGGAATGGGTTATTGATGGAATTTTGGGAGTGGAAATTTTAAGTTTTTACCAGTTTATGGAGGGGAAAATGAGGGCCGTTTTCTTTTTATTAGTTGTATTAAAAATGTAAGTTTTTGTTTTTTGTTAGGTAATAATTATAGTTTTTGATATACGTATCCGTAAAATACACACTTTACGGACACGTAAATCAAAACATAACGTGTGCACCTGTGTTTGTGCGTCCGAGTACCTGGGTAGCTGGTAAAATAAATTTAACGGCCTAGGTACGAATTAGGGTGTGTTTGTAATAATTAGTATTAGTAATAATCAGTTTATGTATAATGTACTATTTAATTAGTTTTTAATAATACTACTGATTGTTATAGTAACATGAACTAAATATAAGGACCGGCACAGCAGGTAAAATAAATTTTACGGCCTAGGTACGAAAACTATTACCCAGTTCTATTACCGATTATTACCCGAAAACGAATTACCCTACTTGTTATAACATGAAAAGACAATAGGCAATACTAGCAAATATCTTTGACAATGTGTCGTTATATTTCTATCTCTCGAAAATTGAAAAAAATGTTATAGAACATTTTAAAAATCTATTATCGGAGACAATTTGAAATTTAACACAAAGATTTTAAAAATAATTTTAAAACAAATTTTTAATCAGAATTAAAGTGTTTCATCCAAGACATATTTTAAATTAAAACTAATTATAGAGATAAGTTTAATCACTCTAAGTGGAAAATAAAATACGTAATAGTAAATTTGAAATATTGATATTACATAAATATTTTACTATAAGGTAGAGTATAGTACTTGAATAAATGAACGTAACGCGATCGATATTTTATTCTTTTTATTTTTTTTACTTTGCACATTTTTCCTCATTCTAAAATCATATTTAATCTCTTAATTTGAATCGCGACGGGATATATTATTGCCCCCTTTATTAGATATTATCGATTTTTTAATGTTAATGTACAGTTTTTTTTATTAATTTCGTTGCGATTTTTTGTTCCTGATATTCCAACAAGAGTTAAAAAATAATAATATAACGTCAAAAAAACATTTTTTTTTGATAGCGTATTCGTTATCAACGACCTCAAAAACCGTTATATATACAATTTTCATAAAAAACCGATTGCTAAAAAAATTCACGACCAAAGGGTTAACCAGCCATGAACTTGGGTGGATTATTTCAAAACCAAATATTTATCTATGTATAGAAAAAAAAGCTCATGAACGTCAGATACAATCGACACTACCAGGTAACAAATCTTCGCAGTTGCTTTTAAAACACATCGTTTTCCCCCGTCCGCTTCACAAAGCCAACCGCAGAAAAAAACACGCCGCCCGGATAAACAACAAGTCGCAACCTCGCCTCGGCTCAACAAAGCAGCCACTTCCAGCTGATACAGCCCACCTCTCTCAACCGCTTCCTGACGCAACGAAAACGCGCGCGGCAATGTTTACAACTCCACCGTGTATCTCCGTGGCCAAGTGCATTTGCCCCGCTTATCTCTCGCGGCATTAGCATCCTCGGCCGCTATCGGAGGTGCCTGGCAATTGCGCATTTTCGTATCGAGCACGTTCAATGTCGGCGAACAAAAGATTCTTCGTTTTTTTGTTCGGCGAACGCTTGCTCGGCAGTTGTGACTGTCCGTCATTGTCTATTCCGTGAATAAAATCGCTCCCAGTTACGCGTGAGTGATAATGGCGGTGTAATTGTCGCTGCTTTCGCGGAAGCTTTTTCGTACGTTGGTTGCGTTGACGATTGGATTTTGGAGTCTCGGTAAACTTGATTTTATGACGAGAATGGTATAAGTATATATAAAGTCGCATTATTTGTGAGGAAATCGGCGTGTAAAATTTTCTTCTCATTTCTTTTGAAAGCCGTAATTCTTTTTTGCACCCAATTAGATAGAGGAAATTAATATAGCTTTTCCCAACTCAGGCATGAAACGGCCCTCATTTCACGCTCGAAAGTAATGAAGAAAATTGAACATTTCAAACGTTTGACAAAATTGTTTGTCCAAGCGGGAAAGAAAGTTATTAGTATTCCCCAAGTTGGTGTATTTTTTTTGGGGCTTACCGGAGAAAACGGTCACTTTTCTTTTTAATTTTCTTTTTAATTTTTTTTTTATTTTATTTTTTTTTTTTAATTTTCCTTTTTTATCTGTTTTAAACTAGTTTTTACGATTTCTGTGCACGATTTAAAATGCACGATCATCCATTCAACTTTCTAACACCAAAAGAAGGCTTTTCACGCCTTCACTGAAAAAAAACACAGTGTGTAACACGGGAAGAAAAGCTATTAAAGACTCGGGTGAGGTTTTCAACACTCGTTTCTGTCTCGTGCAGAACAGCTCACCCTCGCTAGAAATAGCTTATTTTCTCCCGTTGTTACACAGTGTATTATATTATTGAGACTGTTCGTCTTTTTCAGTGATAATTTAACAATTGAATGAACTTCATAATTCATAATTTGAATTTACAGATATATTTATACAGTTTTTAAAGCTCGCCTTCATTTTAACACTATGATAAAATTCAACATTTGTAAAAAAAATTAAATACTCAAGAAAAAGGTACATTTATTGGATAAGCAAAGAAATTAGTCATTGTGTACCTACATTTATATAAGTAACACAAACAATGTGAAAACATAATAGTTATATGAAATCTGAAGTAGTATCTTGAATAATTATAATTTTAAAAATTTAATTTGGTGTGCTAAACTTTTTTAATAAAAAGTAGTTTCAGTAGATGGAATAATTTTTTAAATCCAAAATTTATTAATTATAATAAATTGCCTTAAAATATTATACTACTAAAATAAAAGTCAAATTTATATAGAAAATGGTTTATGTTAAGAGTCACGGATAAAAGAAAAAGATCTGCAAAACTAAATTTGCGTAAAATTAAAAAATATTTCTATAGACAATGTGTGAGTGCAAAGAATTCCTCAGGACGATGAGACATCATCTACAAGGCGAACCCATTTGAGGCATTGGATCGCATTTAATTTCGTATTGTTGAACATTTTGGTTTTGCGCGCGAGGCCAGAGGGTGCTGTTTTCGTGTGCTACGAGAAACTTAGCGCTACCTTTGTTCGCGACAGGGGGCTGAAACCTTCCTTGGCGAGCGAGGGGAAACCTAGCGCTGCGAGGAGATACCGAGAAGGGGCCACGCGCGTCTAGTCGCGGACCCTAGAATCTGCTCTTGCGAGCGCATGCACGCCGTGTATCCTCGAGTTCCATCTCTTTCCAGTATTAAAAAGATTTAAAAATAAGTTTGTGCAATATTTCAGGATGAATATTAATAAATTTCAGTATTTACTGTGTAAGACAGAAAGTTATTGAGAAAAGACTGGGAGGAAAGAGAAGATAATATTCTCCAAAAGATGTTATGCCTTTATTTAGTTGATGTATTTAGAACTCTTGTTTATTTGGAATTTCTCAGTCATTTTTATTTTATTTTCACTCTGTCTACAAACTAATAACTGTGGAAATTATTTTGCCAGTGCCCGCTCGAATCAAAATAGAATAAAATGTCGAGATCGAGAGATGGACCTCGAGCGTACACGGTTTGCATGCGCACGCAAGAGGAGAATTTTAGGGTCCGCGGCAACACAAAGCGTGCGCGACCCTCCCGGTCTCTCCTCGCGCGCGAAGGCAGCGCTTATAGGTTTCCCTTCGTGCGCGAGAGCAGCGCTAGGTTTCCCTTCGCGCGCCAAGGCAGGTTTCAGCCCCTCGTCGCGAGAAAGGTAGCGCTAAGTTTTCCCTAGCACGTGAATGGAGCGCCCGGCGTCTTCTCGCCTCACACGCGAGACCAAAATGTTCAAAATTACGAAATTAAACGCAACAACTTACGTAGTCTAAATAACTAATTTAATTGTGGACAATTTAAATTTATATATAATGCTCTATCTAACGGCAAACATTACCATTAAAATCTTTTCAATCTATTTATCTGATAAGATACAGTTCGGGAGGTTGGTCTTGAGACATAAAAATATCTCAATTGCATCTCGTTTTTTCGAAAAAAGTTTGAGACAAAAATTCAAAGGGGCAACCAAATGGTCACGTTGAATTTGAATTTCAGCTTGACATTACAACCGGCATAGAGGGCGCGCGTAGAGAATGGACGGAGAGGGAGGGGGGCGCCTGTCTAGGCTAGGGCCTAGGGTTGGACCTTTAAAACAGACGCTTTCTCTCTGGCATTAAGTACCGAGATTTGGATGAAGAAACATCGATCCTTGAGCTACACATTTTTGATATTTTTTTTACCTTTGTATTACGAGTGTACGTAAAACCACTGCGTAAACTGTGCATCTCGCTGTGCTAATCCTCTAGTGCTTTTACATCCTACTAACGACTTCGTTTCTGGAAGCAAGATCTACGTATTCAAGCAGCCTCCAGTTTTGTACGTATAATTTCTGTATAAGAATTGTTCATGATTTAAAATTTTCTATTTTCTATTTAAACAAGTGCATGTTTTATTTTCTATTTTAAATCTTAAAAAATTCTTGGCTTAATCGAGTCTTTGAAAAAAAAAAAAAAAAAAAAAAAAATACCCACAGCTAAGTTAGGCGTCCCGACCTTCTCTAAACGCCGCACAGTGGTCAAATTCTCAAAAAAGCCGGTCAAAATAGCAAAAATTTATTTTACCGGAAATTATAAAGCTATTAATTTTTTAATGAGTGTACACATAAAAACTAAATACGAATAAATCAAATAGAATAATATATTTTTTTTAATTTTTATATAAACAATTAGTAATTAAAATTTGTAATTGAAAATATTGTGACAAAAATTTTATTTAAATATTATATTTTTTAAATCTAACATTCAACATATTTTATATGCAAATATGTTCATATAAGAATATGAAAAAAAAAATATTCACATTTTTGAAATAATTAGTTTTATAATTATTTCTAATGGTTAAAATTAAAAAAAAATTTAATTTTTTTGAAAACTAATGAAATTTTTTATAAAAACTCATAAAAACTCCATGTTTTTGCATAAAACATAATCTATAATGTACACTTAATAAGATAAATTTTTAAGTACCTGCTACTTTTTGCCCAAATCGAAAATATTTAAGATTAATTAGATTTTTTTCTTATTTAATTAATCTTAAATATTTTCGATTTAGGCAAAAATTGGCCGTTACTTAAAAATTTATCTTATTAAGTGAACATTATAGATTATGTTTCATGCAAAAACATGGAGTTTTTATGAAAAATTTGATTAGTTTTTAAAAAAATCCATTTTTTTTAGAATTTTAACTATTAGAGATAATTAAAAAACTAATTCTTTCAAAAGTATGAATAAATATATTTTTTTTTTCATATTCTTATATTAATAGCTTTATAATTTCCGGTAGAATAAATTTTTGCTATTTTGGCCGGTTTTTTCGAGAATTTGACCACTGTGCGTCGCTGGTTAGGCGGCTCTCGAGTCCTGGGGGTCCTTGATAGCCGTGAGTTGGCCTCGGCGTGCGGTCGCTTGGCCGGTTCGATTCGGAGAGAGCGAGGGTTGCTTCTTCGAATTTCCTCTTGCCTAATCCTCTCCCAAATTGGACCTCCTCTGCAATTTTCGGAATTTCCCCACTTCTTTTCGCACCTTGCACATCTATTTATTTCGCGCGTGAGTGTCGCGGCTCCTGACGCTCACCACCATTTTAATTATTTTAAGTGTAACGTATGGGACGCATGGTTACAACATGAAATATCATATGACATTTTTTAGCTGGGTGAAAGTGTCCGAAATCGCCATGTGGATTTCAGTCCGTATGGAAATCTGCGTACAAGTATGTTATATATTTTGTAAGTTTTGATGTGGTCAAAACGATGATATGGATTAAAATATGCAGACTCCTTACAGATATCTGGGCACATTTCTATATAGAAGATACAGATTTCTTGACATATTTCTGGACAGAATTCGATGCAAAAATCTGTACAGCGTTTTGATACAGATTTCTGTACAAATGTCTTATAGATTTTTTCAGTAGGGTGATCAATTATTACAAAATATCTCGATATTTTCCACGGGTACCCATATTTTGCTAAATACCATCTGAAAGCTTACATTTATATCTATAAAGAGTAATTTTTTTTATTGCGGAACTCTTGATTAAGGTTAGTAATCGACCAGTTTCTCACTTCGCTCCATAAGAGGCTATGTAAAATCGGCAAAGTTTGAAACGAAATATCTCAAAATTTTCCACGACTACTGGGGTAAATAAGGATACCGTTGAATTCAGCAAGTTTTTATTTATCAGAAATGCCATAGCTGACTTCTGAACTGTCCGCACTGGAGCCCCCTTAAAGTGCAAAAATTATAAAAGAAAATAAGATGTACATTATTATAGAAATTACTGAATCTTTATTAATTATATAAATTTACTTTACAGTTTACAAGGTTTACAATTTAAAAATAAGAAAATATTAAAAATTAAAAATTTTTAAGTTTAACACTTTTACGTTTATTAAGGTGGTTCTATGGTTTTTCGACATATTCAAGAAGTTATTAAGACTTTGCAAGCACGTAGTATAAAGTACGTAGTATGTAAGCATCTAAATTTTCAGATCAGTTATCGTGCAAAAATTTGAGAAAACGATGTTTGAAATGAAGCTCTTATGCGTAGGCTCTTATGGACAGCAGACGACAGCAGACATATAATATAAGAAATTTAAAGTTTTCTTATTGATAACGATTCACCAAAAACTCCAAAAACAAACAAATTATAGCTAAAGCTATGTACTTTAAAAAAGTGTAAAAATTAATATGCATTGGCGTGCAAAATTATTAGTTATCGCTCGTTCCAAATGATTCTCGTAAATTTTTACCCGTATTTGTATATCTATATATACTGCTACCGCGCGTCGTTTGTTTACATCTGTGATGCGAAGACACAGTGCTGTATATCTATATATATAAATGTTCTATATCTGCCCATAGAACTACCTTAATTCATTTGATATTTTTCTTAGTTAATATTTTCATTAAACATCAGTCGTACTTTACATTACATCTTTCACATAATACATTTTCGTAAAATATATTTATGTATAAACATTCTACTATCTACTAAATCTACTAAACCACATTTCTAAATCTACAGAAGTCACCGCACCCTTCAGCTGATCTGCCTCATCGACGTATATTATTACTTCAAACGACGGGAAACCAAAGTCCTTCTTAGCGTCAGTCTACGGTATGGCGCGTTCTTCGTCTATTTGCTGGTAATAATTGACGGAGGAACCGTTGTAGCGGCGGGAATCCTCTACCAGCCTGATAAGTCTCCAGAAGAGAATCGTAATGATACAGAAGAGAACTCGGAAGAGAATCATAAGGATGCAGAAGAGAAGCATAATGATCAGGAGGATGATGGCGCTAATCATTGGGCCGACGACGGAGAACAACGCGAACTCGAGAGTCTGGCAGTTTTTGTCTTCGAATCTCAAAAAGGCGGAGTTCACGTTGCTGCACTCGGGACCTACCCCACCCGTGAGCGAGGCGAAGCGTCGGAGGAAAGCGGTCAGGCGTT
>JAWWML010000012.1:3510456-3547530 GCA_035047165.1 Ormyrus rosae | reverse complement strand
GTTAAAATACTGTACCATTAATAGTTGAAAAGTTATACGCAACTAAACAAAAATCGATTTTTTTTAAATTTTTGATATAAGAGCACATAACTTTTGAAAAATCGAGCGTTAGGCCGAACGGACGTGGCTTCCTTCATATTTTAACATTAGAAAACATACGCCAAAGTTGCAGGAAAATCCATTACCCAAATGTCGTACACTCTCCTTGTAAGAATCTGTGCTGTTTCGAAGTTAAAAGTAGTAGATCGATTATTCCTTTTGATCAATTACCTACTAGGATATATTACTTAATTCAAACTGGATGTAATATGTTAATTAATTAAATTTACTTCCGCATACGTTAATCAAAATCGTTTAAATTACGAGATCAACAGACTGTATTATTTAAATATCGACCACGTGATTATATAACGCAGCTGACTCGGTAATACCTAAAATTCTAAAAGATTCAAAACTTTGAAAAATTAAACCAAACGAAAAAAAGGTGATAACCTTTAACTTTTCAATCCCAAACCTTCACCCAATAACTGCAGTTACTTCTATTCTTGTACACCCGCCGCCGTTTATTGCATCTTACTCCGATTCCAAGTTTACTACCTCCTTAAAACAAAAAAAAAAACAGGCAAATAAACGGCGACACTCGCGAATCCAGGTCGCGAGACGCGTCACCCAGGATTTTCCAGCGAGCGTCTCACGGCCAGGACCGATTTCCCCGTCGTCTCCGGATCGGGCCGCCGTCGTATAGAAAGTCGTAATCGGTTATTGCGCCGCCGCCCGATACGCGCGGATCGACGCGCCAATTTTCGCTGTCGCAATTTTTTCCCCCGGCTTTTTCATCGTGTCGTATGTTGTTCCCCCCCCGTCGTAAATTTCGGCGAGTCGCCGAAGCTCCGATCGCGCGCGAAAAGCTCGCGCGGACGTGTGTATTTCGAGCTGAAAGCGCGTGCATATATATGATGGTAATTGGTTAATGAGGGGCTTTATGCCTGGGTATATCAGCTGAGAGAAATCGCGCTAATTGGATATAACTCGGAAGTTATAGAATAACGATTATGCACATACCGAGTAACGGTTAAGTACCTGGATGAAAATGGCAATTTGGTGCGCGCACACTGCTTTCGGCCGCGGTGCAATTCTATTCTTTGGAAGTGCATTTTATATAGTTGAAAACGGTATTGCTGAAGTTACGAGTAGACTGGAAACGACGTGGATTTTAATAATGAAATAACGCGGGGAGAAGCGATCTGACATTTTTACGGTAATTGGAGCAAATACTTGCAATGGGGCTATAGCAATTTTATGCACCTTTTTAGGTCGGGAAATTTATTATACACGTAGATTATTTTTTAGGCTTTAAAAGTTGGAAGTGGATGAAAAAATGTTTTTTCTCCCAACGATCGACCATGAAAAAAAATTAATTTAATAAAAGCAAATTTACATAAAGCCATAATATTACCTTTTTTAATTAGGTAATTACGTTAAGTAAATACGAGGAAGTATTTATGGGCGTAATTTTGAAAAGTTATCGAATGCTTTTGAGAAATCGCACAATAAATAACATTGATTTATTGCCATTTTCATCATTTTTCGTAATTATTCCTATTATCGAAAACCCATTTAACGAGAAAAGTTTAGGAGATAAATTAACCTGTGCAAACTGAAAGATTTATTTTAACGCCGAAATTTCCGAGCATAAATCGCTCGAGTCTCAAAAAATATTTACGCTTTCGTCGAAATCTGTTTTTAAGTTAAAAAATGAATGCGACGTGTGTGCAAAATTCGAAATATTGACACATGGAAACTTTTTACGCGCAATAATCATAGTTCCTTCCCGCGGAGAATTAAAAAAAAAAACACTACTTTTAACGCGCCGTATCAATCCCGAAGTTGAATAATAACCGCGGAACGTGTGCGCGCCAAAAAAATTACACAACGGCAGCCTACTCGGAATCAAAATTAATCACACAGAGGTCGTAAATGTATTATCGTGAAAGGTTAGCGGTATCCCGTAAGTCACCGTTGCCGGGACTTTCCCAAATTTACGATCTCCGCGACTCGTGTCGAGTGAAAGTGGCCGAAAAATATAAATGCCGATGTAATGAAGGAACACAAACATATATATATATATAAGCCGATCCGAAAATCTCGCGAACTGCCTGCCTAAACAAAAACGCCATTGTCGCGCAGGCTGATGTGTTTGCCCGAAGAGTGGCAAGAGTCGATTTCCAGGATTCGCGCTTTCTGAAAAGTCGCCGTGCTGTGTGTGTGTGTGTGGCGACAGCCGAGCTACATTGTGCAACGTGTGTCCTGATGACCGCAGCTGCGAGGGTTCGTTATTCGCTATTCTTCGCTTTTATTGCCGATGGATTCGTTATGACACGAGACACGCGACGTAATGAGGTTTCCGATGTTGCGCAAATGACGATATGCATAGTGTAATTGCTCGGGTTTTGACAAGTTTTTCAGGGAGACTGGGATACTTGCAGTGCGTGTAGCTTTATTATAGGCATTGCTTAGTTACTCAATGCTTTGAAATGTATATAAGTAAATGGATAAGTGATTAAAATTTACGTTATAACGGACATTAAAGAAGTACAGAGATTCCTGATGTCTCTTATTTAAAACAATTTTTTTTTTTAATCCTGAGTCAAGCTTTGATAAAAATTAAATCACTTTTAATAAAAATAATATTTGTAGTTGAAATTTAAGGAGGGTCCTCAGATGTATCGAATAAACAAGAATTTACTTTTTAAACATTGATTATAATCTGTTAAAATTTTAGACCATTTTTCCAAGCCGTCCTCGAAATATTAAACAAAACATTAACATTGAAAGCGCTCTTCTCTTATGGGGATTTTGGCATATTTAAAACAATTAAAAAATATACGACAAGAAAGAGAATTTAACGCTGAATTGATTGACGTTTTGAAAAATACAAATGACCAGTTACTTTTAGAGCAATAACACCGAATCGCAAAGAAAGTTGGTAAATGTAAGTACCACTCGACTGTACACTAGACAGGGAGCGCATAATAGCAAGCCACGACAAGAATCGTCATTGAGCTTGCTCGACTCGCGACTAACAAATTTGTTTATAACTTTTTATCTATGTGATTTAGAGGAGACGCGGTTTTCGTGTAGACCTTTATTAATACTTATTGCATAATGTTGCCGACAAATATTTGACAATTTCGAAAATTCATAAGACTTTTGTCGATTGAAGACAAAATTTTTCTGTATTAAAAGTTAGTTTTTTGTTTTAATTTTCTTTTTAGTTTAATAAAATGTTTAATCAATCATTAATAGTTTCTATAAGTTACACCGATTTCCCCCATCATTCGTTTCGTGCAAGACCCTCCTTAAATTGTCCTCCGGGTCATGTGGTTGTTGGGCGCACATTTTTATTGTTTAACGAATTATTTATAATGTTTTAATACTTCCCCGGGCTACGTGGTTGTTGGGAGTACGAATTTTTTAAGAAATTATTTATAATTTATTAATACACCCCCGGGTCATGTGTTTGTTGGGCGCACGTTTTTATTGTTTAAAGAATTATTTATAATCATTAAATTCTCCCCCGGGTTGTGTGGTTGTTGGGTATAAATTTAAATACTGCGCTCACATCTTTGTTATTACAGGGAAGAGCGAGTAGCCAATTAGGCTCAGTTAGAGAGAGAAAGCAGGTAGCCGGAAACTATCTGTCTCTCTCTACGCCTGATAACGCGCGAGGCCGCCAGAGAACTACCTCCAGTAGTGTATGCTCGAAGATAGTACTGTATAACTAGTTATTTTCCTATTTTTGGTTGGTAATAGTAATATTCTCTTAAACTCTAGTAAACAAATATTGATAATTTTTAACACCGTGATTTTAACTTAAAAATTTTGCTCCTGTAACTGTAATTATGTTTTTAAATGTAAATATTTTTTATATAATTATCAATATTAATTTATTAAATAATTTTAATAAAATTATAAAAATTTAATTTGAGGTTATTTAATGAAGCACACAGATTTTAAGAACAAATCAATCTTTAGCAAAATGTAAGATGGAAATATTGAGTTAAAAATGTAACTTTCAACTTTCCAAAGAAGATTAAAATAAAAATTGAATAATTTTCAATACAAAATGGATTCAACTTCAGATGCAGAAAGTGATATAAGTAGTCATAATCATAAACGTCTTAAATATGATTTTGATTTATACTTCAAAAGAATCCTTAGTCCTAGTTCAACGAATTCATGAAGTATATGAATCAAAGATGTACCAGTAATAATGATAGTTTCAATTACGTTTTATTATGTGAAGCTATTAAAAGAAATGATAATGAAAATGCCATGATTTTGATAAAGAATATGGGAAAAACCGATCCTGGTAAAGATATTCCACTACACTTAGCAACTTTAATAGGCAACGTCGAGATGGTAGAAATGTTACTAAGCAGAGGGGCTCAAGCAAATTTTAGTTTTCATGATAAAAAAGAGCCCTTGCATTTTATCTGTGAAAAGGAAAGTTCATCAGTAATAGATGAGACATTAAGAATTGTTATAGCAAAGTTACTCTTAAAACATGGAGCTGATGTCAATGCCATTGAAGAAGTAAATAAAAATAGTCCATTGATCTTAGCTTTACAGAGTAAGTTCCTTAAATTAGCACAATTTTTATTGAAAAATGGAAGCAATAAGCATTATTTGAATAAGCATCTGAAATCTGCACTTCACATTGCTTTTTCTGAAAATGCAGGAATTGAAATGATAGAACTACTTTATGATGAAGATTTTGATTTGCATCAGATGGATAGTAACAAATGTACAGTATTTTCTTATGCAGTAAAAAACTTAATGGATTCAGAATTTGATTCAGTTGGTAATTTAAATGAACCTTTAAAGCCTATTCAATTTTTATTAAATCATGGAGTTTCAGTAAACAGCATTCTGGATAAACATGGTAATAAAATATTACATAAGATTAGTCAGAATCATGCTGCGCAAACTATGAAATTTTTTCTAGATCATGGAGCAGAAGTAAATGTCACAAATATAGAAGGTAAAACTCCATTGCATTATTGTGCAAGCCACCAGACAGTAGATATGGTTGAATTACTACTCAGTCATGGAGCTGATGTTAATCTTTTAACTGATACTGGCGTGTCAGTATTACATTTTGCTGCTTGCAATTTGGATTCCAGAGTCTTAAAATTGTTCTTAAAATATAAGCTTGATATAAATGCTAGAAGTAAAGATATAAAGGACACCTCACTTTTTTTTGCAATTACGAATGAATGCTATAAAAATTTGAAGTTATTACTTGAATCAAAGGCAGATGTTAATGTGGGAAGTGCTGGCAATGAAACAATTCTTCATTTTGCTGTTCGTTACAAGCAAGTAGAAGTAATTAAATTGATTCTCAAATATGGCGCTGATATTAATATTGTAGATAGCATGGGTGATACTCCTCTTACTTATGCTTTTGATACTGAAGACTTATTAATGGAGGAAGATTGGATAGGTCATGAAAGTGATTATCATACCAGACTTACATCAACACAATGTGTATTGACTATGCATGTGGCTAAACTATTTCATTTGGATCAATATATAGATGAACAGAACTTGCGTTTCATGAATAGTTCTTTATTTGTGGATGGTTTTAGAAGTTCCCTTAATAAATTGACACTAATGAAAAATACTCAAATTATATGATATTTCCACCCCGGAGGCAGAAGTTTGATATTTTGATTAAAAAAGAAATAAAATATTTTTTTAAGAAAATAAAGTTATTTTAATTATTTTTAAACTTACTTGTAATTGCATTTGTAATAAAAAAATTAATAAAATATTTTTGTCATGAAAATAAAATTGTGCTTTCATATATATTTTTTTGTAAAACTTTGCTTTGTAAATATACGAAATAAGTGACGTGGAAAATGGCCCTAATAAAAAGAATTTACATAAACTTATAAAGCCGCATAATTCCGGGTGCAGATGCTCTATAAAACTCCATAGTTTTATGGAGCATCGCAGCTTGACACTAAGGACTCTCCTTAATTACCTATAAAATAAATCTGATAGCGATTTTTATAACTGAATGAATTTTAGCTTCATTTATATTTGTCTCTAAAATTCGTTCCAATTCTTGATAACATCGATAGAATTCATAAAAAAATAAATACTTACGCTTGCATAAATAATTTCTCTCCGAACGTTTCTATTATTGAGCAAGATTCTAAAACGAGTTCATATACCAAATCGCGGCAGGAATAAGCAGGAGTTTTAGAAATTTACCTTTGCAGTTATGAATTAATTTCAACACTTTCGGGGAAGCATTAAAGCGTCGCTCGGAGAAAGTGGAAGTGTCAAGAATCAGTCGCTTCGTCGGGGCAACGCTCGTTTACGAGCTATTTAAACTTTAAACTAACTTCGATTAAATTGACAAGTGATGTATCCCTAACAGAGAATGTCACATATATATAATTGTTTTCCTCTGCACGCGACGAGGGGTGCGGGTTATTGTCGCCTTGGATAATTTCGTAACTTATTTATTTCACTACGTAGCCTTGGCTCGTTTATTATTAAATTATATTAAGTAAAATTGAACACTTTTGCAAGGTAAGTTTCAATAAATTTCTGGTATTGACATCGCTATGCTTTTTTATTAGCACGGTTTATGTTTGTTGGTACATTTTTTTTAAATTAAATTTGGCTACCCGATAAAAGTATATTTTGCAAGTCTACTGCGAAATCTGCCCGTCGTGACGTGCTTAATTTTTGCGCGTAAGAGAAATCCGCGGCGTTATTGCAAAGCGAACGAAGGCGACATCAGCACCTGTCAACAGATATTTAGGGATTTCCCACTTGGAGGTAAACAACGAGCGGGGTTTTTAACGTACTTTCACAAGGTACGTTTAAGAAGTGCAAGCTGTAAATAAGTAGATAGTAATCTACTATGCTACTGCATTTTTTATATGGGCCACTGTAGATGAGGAGCCCTAAGACCTCAAAAGTAATTTTAATTTTCCGTTTTATTTTCCACAGTAAATTGTATTTAAATGATTCAAAAGAATGCGGTATTATTCCGGAAAATAAATAAAAATATTTCTTCGAAGCCGCAGCCGTATTTCCACATTACCGCGTTACGTTCGCGACTTGCATAATTCTCTCGTAAACCTTAAGCACCTATCCTCAAAAAAAAAAAAAAATCGTTTTCTCGCAGCCGCTAAAAAAAAAAAACGAAGCAAACACACATATCGCCCCGTTCCCCCGCGTTTCACTCTCTCCTTCCGCCCGATTGGAAACGCACCGCGAGGGTGCGCTCTCCTCTTTTCGCGCGGCTCCCCGAGAAATCCACGAAAGAAGAAAAAGCGCATATATCGAGAGAGAGAGAGAGAGCGAGGAGCCGAAGTGGGCGGAGAAGAGAAGCGCAACAGGTGTGCCGGGGGTCAAAGTGTCGCCGCCGCCGCCGCAGCCGTGCAGTTTTGTGCTACCTGCTGCGCGGCGGCGCCGCTCCCGACTTTTCACTCGGGAAATCGACCGCTTCGAGAGAGAGAGAGAGGACTTTTTAAGGATATACTTGACGGATGCTCCCTTTCTGGAATTTTCACAATGGGGATTTAAATGGAGATGTAGTCGAGGATTTGGGTGCGGGATGGAAGTTGGATTTTTGCCGCGGGGGGATAAGCCGAAAATTGGAGTGAGGCAGTAGTCTTTTTGGGGAAGGGGATGATTTTCTTTTTTTACGATGGGCTTTTCGGGGAAGGAATAGAAAAATTTATTTATTTTTAATCGAACGAAGACAAATTATATATGATGTTTAAACGGTTTTGTGCAATTTTTGGAAAAATCTAGACGCTATTTTTTTTTAGACAAAAGGTGCATTCACCTAGCGATGTAAGAAGAAATAATATTATTATTAATAAAATTCGTGTGATTTTTGAAGGCTTTGCCTGCTCAGGACCGCGAATTCCTAAGCAAAGAAATCATTTCGAGGAAAATCACCACTGTCAATCGGGTGTGAATTCTCGAAAGTTCGATATTTTTCACGCGTTCGAAGAGTAAAGATTTACTTTTTCCGTATATGCGAATAATGAAAATTGAAATTAATTTCCAATCGGATTCATTTGTACGTCCCTTTTGAATATTTAAACGGGAAAAGCGAGCATTCGACACTCACTCGTTAAACCGAAATTCTCAAAACCCATATGACTTTACCTCCGAGGCCACTAAATACCTCAAATAATAACCGCGTGTCTCACAGGCCGCTTTTCCAAATTTCCGGCGCGCCGAAACGAAAATCGACTCATTACAGTCGCTCTCTCTCGGTGCTCACACCGTTTTCGACGGAGAGCCTCCTTGACGAGGACGGCCGGCCTCGCGGTTGCGCAGCCGAGGAGGAGGGAGGTCAATGTCGCGGTGGCGACGCGACCCGCTTTACCTATTAATCGCCGCGATTGTTTAGCAGTCCCCGGACGTATATACGTCTTCGAGCCGCCGTTTAGACGAGCCAAAGCGAAAGGAGGGAGGGGTAGTCCTTTAACGCAAGCGTTATATAGTTTCTGGGAATTTTATTTATACAGAGTTATGAATGGCGGGGGGGCAGGAGTGATTTTTCGGCTTTGTCGATCGGACAATGGGACGTTTTGATATTCAATCGGCGGGTCTTTTGTAAGTAAATTCGGCCGCGGGAGCTTTGAACTTTGCACGAAAGCGTTTTTTGGCTCTTTTAAAATGAATTTTTGAAATCGCTAAAAAGAAAGGCGCGAGCAAACTTAAATTTTCTATCGAAAGAATTTCGAATCTAAAAAACATTTATAGTTTGAAACTGAAACCTTTATTTTCACTGGTACAGTTTACATTACGTCTTATCGGAGTTGATATTAAAGCTGTATACTCCAACGTGAAAGTAATAAAGAATAGTAAAAAAAAGGCTTACAGTTATCTTTACTCTCCGCTGAATGTTGAATTAGTTTTTTTGCGCGGGACTTTTATAATATTTGCATGTAAATTCTTAAATAGAGCCGCTTTGTAATTTTTTATCATTTTTATACATTTTTCTTCGGGTGAATTTAAACTAAACCTTATAAAAAACATCGGAATATATCAAAAGAACCATTTTTATAGGACATTTGTATTTATAGAAAAATAAACGTGTTTGCCTACTTATGTAACTCGGCGGAATAATTGGAATATTTGGAGATTAAAAGCAGCGAGATCAGATCTCTTGAAGTAAATTCGTCGCTCGAAGCTTATATCGTCGTCATAGTTGAATATAATAAAATCGCGATAGTCGGAATTTAAATTTGAATTAAAATTTCAAATCGCTCGATTTGAAAATGACAAATACGGAAATGCTCTCGGGAGATATAAATTCGTCCGTTCTCCTCCCGATTGATATCTGAACACAATTCAAGTGCGTTCACGATTATTGCATTGTATTCTATAATTAAAAAAGAGTTGGGAATCAAGGACCTGCTCTTCGAACGCTAAAGATTCGTCAATTTTTTTATTTAAACGGATTACGGACGATTCGGTTAATAACAAAAATCAGCCGTACTTGCCGGGGAATTAAACTCGATTTAAAAATCGAACGCGCGGCAACGTGGAATTATCGCAGGTTTCCTGCTTTTTAAATTTACAAGTTCCTACATACCGCAATTCGCGTAATTGGTAATTTCCGATTAAAGACGTCGGTAATTCGATACTTATTGACACGCAGAAGGGATATCATCGTTCGATTAAACTCGATAAAGTACTTCATTAAAGCATTCAACGAGCGTAGATATATACAAATTTAAACCACTTTAAGCAAGCATCGGTAATACAACAACGCTAAAACCCAATTTCCGCCATTGTCCGTATATTTAATTACCGCACTCCGCGCCACACTTCTCGAGCAACGATAATAAGTATATATACAAGCAATCATAACGGGTCAGGAATTTCCATCGCCTTTTACTCCGCGGTCTCTTCGTATAACCTACTTGGCCCGTTGAGCGCGGACCAATTGCACTCGCGACTCCTCGGCCGTTCGAGAGATCCCAACTCGGCCGTAACACTTGATATAGATTTCGCGCGCGAACAGCCGAGAACCGGATAGATATACGGGAGGCACAGAGAGCCGGTCGGGAAAAGAGTGCAATGCGCTCCTCCGCAAGCGGCGGCGGGTTCCTTTGCGCAATGTGTGTGTATTCGGAACGAAAACGAAAGGTGGATCCCCGGGGTTTTTTTTTTTTTTTTTGGTTTTCGAGACGAGAGAGAGAGGTTTCCTATGCTACGTTTATTTTTTTTTTTTTTGGTACGCGGATAGAAGCGTGCGTTTTGATATATATATATATAAATAATTCGAAAGTCCGCGGGGTTTCAAGAACGATTTTGCAACCGCTGCTTTAAATTTAACTTGCTAAGGAACCCGGAGACGGCGCGGATCGCTGATTACGGTGGATGAGGTGAAGGTGTCTTTAATGCCCGAACGGGCACGGTAATTTTTTTTTGTTTTTAATATCCGATCGCAAGGACGACGGTTATATATACTTCGACCGATTTTCGTCGGTTTTGGTGAATTTTTACAAGTAAATAAATTGTTCGTCGGGTTTCAATGGCGAACGAGTGCGATATATTTTTCGAGCTAAATAAACCTGTGACTAATATTGGAACTAGAACTCTCAAATGGAATTCGGAGCGAACGAGTGAAAGTGTACATTTTCCGCTTGTTATTGCTTCATTACCAGCCTTTAAGTCGACGCGCGGCGCAGCACTAATCGAGCCGTTAATTAATTAGCCATTCAAATCGATCCAAATCGAATCCCCCACCTCCTCGAAACGCGATCGTCCCCCGCACACACCTCTTCCTCAAAAAAAAAAAAAAAAAAAAAAAAAAACACCATCGACCAGCTCGTCACCTATATACAGTCGACCGGCCAGACTCCAGATCGGAGTCGAGCACATCGGTGCAAACGAGGGGGGGGGGGGGGATATTTCGCAATCGCGGGCGGCGGAAATCGAGGAAAGGAAAAGCGAAAAACCGGTCTCGCCCGCCGGTCCAAGTGTCGTTGCGCAACCCGCGACTCCGGATTCCGGCTCCTGGTCTATTTTACCGAGCGTGCGACACCGAGAGAGATCGCACGCGACGTCGTTTTTTTTTTTTTTTTCGCGAATCCGCCGCGGACGGACGGCGAACTTTGCCTTGTGTCCCGCGAGGCGCGACTGGAATTTTGAACGGGCACTTCGTTCGCAGAAACGGAGAGTGTAAATTTTTGGAGGTTGGCTCGGGGTGTATGGGTGGAGAGAGTTAAATTCGGGGTTTCGGGGAAGGAAGGACTTCGGTGTCGAGTGAATTTTTTGTGATTGATGATAAAAGTAACTTTCATGAGTTTTATATTTAAGACAATGCTTGAAAATATATTTACTGCCCCGTAACCGTCGTAAATATGATTTACGTATAGCATTCTCATTCATTAAGGTTGAATCGTTTTCCTTTAAAAGTATAAAATTTTTTTATTTTCGGAAGGTCGTCTGAAAATAGTCGCTCGACGTTGATATACAGCCGTCCGGAAAAGGAGGTGGATTTTAAAATTTATACATCTTTCATTTTAAATATTCGCATAGCTAACGAGGAGAGTCTGCCGAGCTCGGTACGTTTTAACATTTGATAATAAATGTATACAAAATCGTACGCTCTTTGCGTCTAATCGCAATTTATCTAGGAATTTCAAGTAACTTCTGTCCTGCTCGCTTGCTTACAAACCATTAAAATGCTCGCGCCGCTGCCCGTTAAAATCCCCGAAACAAAAAACCCGCTCCCGACTGATAACAAGCCTAGACCTCCGCTCCGAAAACAAGAACAATGCGCGCAAATTTTAAAAAGCGCACTATCTAAAAAATCGCGCGTCGCGCGTCGATGCAAAATTTATGCAACGCGCGACACAAGCATATATATACGCGCGTCGGAAAAGCGCGCTTATCTCCCCTCGCGATCGGCACACTTTACCCGAACAATATGCAAACGCGAAAACTCTCGCGAAATTCCGCGCGCAAAAAATCCCGGCTCGCCCCCTCGTCGAAATTCCCGAGAAGAGCCGCCGCCATCCCTGCGCACCGACACGTGCGGGGTATACTATCCCTGCTCTCGCCCCACTCGGGAAATCGGCCGCGACGACGAAACGAAAGCAAGCGGCGGCGCAGCAGAAGAAAACCCGCCGCCGCCGCCGTCGCCGCCGCCGCCGCGGGGAGGGGAAAAAGAAGCGGCGCGTCGTCGCTCTCGGCCGGCCGACCGGCCGCTCAGTCCTTCGAACGGAGGCTCGGCTGATCGAACGACCCGCGAGCCGACTCGACTTGAGAGCTCTGAACGAGACCGCGCAGGCGATATGCTACCCGCGAGGCGCGCAGACAGGTGCAGGTGATCGTCGTCCAGCTGAGGAGACAGTCGAGAGAGAGCCCAAGGAGATCGACACGATATATTTGTATTATTGGACGGAGGAGTCGTCGCTGTGCTACGGATAGAGGGGATATTTGTGCGTGTGCGCGATTTTTGTGCGGATTCGAGAGATAGAGAGGAGCCGCTTGCACAGGGGTTTTGGAGCTCCGGCCGGAGTTTCTTTTGAGTCGCGGTGAGTGCCTTCTTTTGTTGATTAGAGTTTAGAGGACGGCGGCGTTGTTGGCGGAATGAATCGGTCGTTCGATTTGTTTTTATTCGTGCGAGTGATGCATAGTAACTTTGGGATTGTCGTCGTTATGTTTCATTTGAATTTGAGGCTTTTCACTTTTGCAGCGAAGGGTGGCAAAATTAATTTAAACAATTTTCGACAATCATTTCTTTGTCGTTTTTACGGCGATGTCGAGATGTTAAGCAAAATTCTGTACATTATTATAAAGTAATTAACGCATCCGATTGCAGAAATCTCAAATATCTCGCGTCTCGTCGAAACGTTTCAACGAAAAACTACTACATTGCAAAAGCTTTAAAAAAAAAACAATTTAAATTCGAAATAAGAAAAATTCGTAATCTTAAACTGCAATTTTTGCTACTCCTAGCCCCCGAGGCATTACAAATATTTATGATATCGTTCCACTTCAATTGAATAATAAGCTATCCTATTGATTCATATTAGCCGAGCGGCCGGAGAGCTCTGCGTTGCGCGCGCGAGGCGCAAATCTGGCTCGTGTTATTTTTGAATTATAATTACTTAAAGGATGATACGTGCCTCGCGGCGATTGTTTAAACAAATCTCCTCGCTCGAGCTTTTTATCTGACGCGAGATATACGAAATTACCGCCGAGAGAGAGATCCGATTTGTGTTTCGGTTCGGCGGTGTGATAGGAGGCGAAGCCGAAACGCACGAAAGACGCGCTCGCGGCGATTGCGGTGAAATGTTCAGAGTTCGTAAGTCGAATTTATTGTTGGCGGGTGCCGGTAATTTTTTTTTTTTTAATTAAATTGGCGATTAATTCGAAAAAGTCGGTTTCAAGATCTTTCGCTTTACTGTAAGGGTAAAATTTTCCTTGTTCCGAATCGATAATTAGGGTGTTCCGATGAATGCATGTAAAATTGATTTATTTTACAATCAGTGGTAAATTTATAAATATTTAATATTTAACTTCGTGAAGATAATTTGGTCAGCAAATTTTGAAAGAATAAAGAAACAAATTTTACTTTGGCGAGCAATGAGAATCTTTTTAAATCGCTTTGACAAACTAATGCGCGCGCAGAAAGCTCTCAAAGCAACCAGTGCAGCTAACGAATAAACAAAAATCAAGCCGCCTAAAACCAACCCGCACCGAACCAACAAAAAAGCGCCAAGGCGCGCACAAAAGAAAAGTAACCAACGCTGCCCCCCCGGGCAACAAACCCACCTCGCTTCGCCCGCCGATCGGCCCGGCAATCCCATCAACGAGCTCGGCTCCATCAATCATATCCCCGCGGTGTCTTTTTAATCGCGCCGCAAAAATAATCCTCCGCCGCGCGCACTGCCAAGTTCAATCGTCGCTCTCCTCGGAGTGCGCGCACACACACACACACTCACACACGTAAATCACCTCTCTCGGGCGAATTGTAAGCAATTGCGCCGAAAGCCGCCGCTTCCGGTGGAGAAGGGACGACGACGGCGACGACGACGGACGACGGACGTTGACGGAGGACGATAATATGCTGCGCACCTCGCGCCATATACTTCTTGGCTGTTTGCGCCGCGAAAACTCGCGGAAAGCGGGCGTACGACAACGCGCGCGGGGCTGCTGGCACAATATGTATCGGATGCAGGCCTCGATCCGGGCCCCCCGGTCAGTCAACCGAGGCTTTCCCTCCGCGGAGCGAGCCCCCGATCGGTCGGGTATTATTGCGCGCTCTCGAAGAGAGAGAGAGAGAGGGGACGACGGGTACGGGTTGTTATTGCGCGCTCATTGATGAATTCGTCGCGTATACGTACTCGGACTAGTATTCCTTTTGCTCCGGGAGGGAAATCGGGGGAGGGAAGATTGCGCTTGCAAAATTTTCGATTCGGCGGGGCGAGAGTTGAGCTTTCGGTGGATATTTTCGGATGTTCGAAAGTTTATCAGCGTCGAAAGTATATTATAGTGGATGGGAGTTTAATTTTCCCTAAAGACAATACTTTCTTTAGAAAGTTATATCGACGCCACGATCTTGACGATGCCTTTATTTATTTAATTGCTCAGCCGAACGATCGTCAAACGATAATGGACGCAATTTTATTTCTTTAATTACTAAATAGCGTCTATATATTCGGCTTATTAAATTGCATTGTTTAACTCGGCGGGGTGTTGATACAAATATTGCTCCGCTCTTAAAAATGCGCAAACACGAGCCGACGACGCCGAGCAGCTCTGAATGAGATTCGGCCGCCGCGCGAATAGACGCGCACGACCAGCATATTAGTCACGTGACTCCGAAGGGTCTCCATTCTCAATAAGCTCGTATCGCTCGACATCGTTGCGTCTCAATCGCTTCCTCCGTCCGAATCTCGGAGAAAAAATTTCGACATCGAGAAGCCTTTCCGAGTTAATCGTCGCTTCCGCAAATCAAACGTTAATTAACCACGGACGCCCCGTCGTTAAAAAAGATTCTACGTCCGTCAGCGTTTTCACGCGTCGATCCATACAGCCCGAACTTGAAGGCGAGAGAGCAGCTCGCCGACGACAGCGGCGGGGCCCCATTACACTCGTCGGCCGGAGGAAGTCCTATCACTGCTCTCCCCGCTTCGAGAGCGCGCCGAGAGCGAAGAAGGAAAGACCCCGAGGAGATAACGAGGAAATTAGCTGCGAAGGAGGAACGCGGAGAAAGCGGATATAACGAGGTGAATCGATGTATTAACGTGTACACAAATATTGCGCGCGCGCGTCTCCTAATTTTCGGTTGATAAATCCGTGTGTATATCTTCTCGGCGCGCAACTTTCTCTTTCGCAACGACTCGGTTTCGGAAACGGAGATGAGCCCGAGAGTTACGTAAGGAGACGTCGCCCTTCCTGTCGCGCATAATCAGCTTTGATTTCCATCCGCGTCGTCGACTTGTCGATCTTTTTGGAGAAGCCGAGAGAGAGAGAGAAAGACACGCGACGTGGCCGCGCGTCGATTTACGCGGCGATAGGAAAAGCCGAGCGGTGGCGTTGTTTTCGAAGGTTGCGGACAATGTTGTCGAAACGTCGGGAGGTCATTATGTAAGAAACTTCGAATTCGGGTTTCCGAGTACGGCGGCGTTTTGTAATTATGTAAGGCGAGAGCCCTAATTATACTTTTTACGATCGCTTTGACTGGCGACCTCGTAATTAGGGCGATAATTTAGTTTTATATGCTCCGAGAGTTGACGGGCTGTTTTTTTTTTTTTGTGATCGAGGGAAAATAGAATTTTATTGTTTGTTTGATTAATCGTAATTAAAAAGTGAGCGAATGATTTTAAAATTAAGTTTTAAGTTTTTTTTTTTAATGTACAATTAAATTCGTGGATCGGTATAAATTATTCCGCGAGAAGTGCGCCGACTCGTTTTTAACCAGATGTATTCGAAACTAATTTCACTTTTATTCTGACCTAATAAAAAACTATCTTAATTTAGCGCAATAATTCTCATCGAAAATTCTAATGTTTACAAAACGTAAATTAAATTATATCGAAAGAACCTTTGAAAACTCGAATGTGCTAAAAAAAAAAACCAGTAAACACACCGGTAAACAAACAAGTTCCCCCGGGTGGGGGCAATGCCCCTTTAAAAATCGGCATCGCGAACCAGAAAATTGGCCTGTCCCGCGACAATTTTCCATCTCTCGCGGGTCAGATTCGCCTTACCGCCACAATTATTTTTCCCTCCTTACATTCTCCATCAGAAAAAAAAAGTGCCTAATGACGGGCCATTAACGCGGCCCGGAGAGCCTCCTAATACCCCCTGCAGCAGCAGCAGCAGCAGCAGCAGCCTCTCCGCTATAAAAAAAAAACAGCGGCGATAGATCCGCGAAATGTGCGCGCGCGCGCGGCTGCTTATGCATACCTGAGGCGCGAGCATTCGCGCCGGCTCGTTTTGTAAACTCGCGGATCGGGTGGCAGCGGCGCGAGCGCGCGCGCTTCGCGGAACCGCTTCTACGTGTGTATTATACGTCGCGGCGAGCGAGGCAGGTATGCAGGTGGAGCGACCGATTTTTCGGAGAAATTGGGGAGAGAGGAATATATGTACGGGCGGCGAGTGATCGATGAGCTTTTGGAGGGCACACGCGATTTTTAGAGATTTTGGGCTTTTTCGCCGAATTGTGTTGGGGAGAGAGGTTGGAGGGCGAGATGGAAGAGGGAGGGAAATGATAAATTCGCAGTCATTCGTGATGATGATAAACGTGTCGTTCGGTGATGAGATGGTTAAATTGAGCTGAGAATTTTAGCAGCGGCAAAATTTCTTGAGTTATGCATTTTCGGATTAAAATTTAAACGTTAATCCGTTCTGTTAAACGTTGTAAAAAAAAGTAACAACTTTAGCTGCTAATATGTGCAATTTATCGACCCTAAAAATGAAAGTACTGCTAAAAATTCTATTTAGACCAACTTGCCTGGCAATCATTACAGACAATTTTAGATAAAAATATAAAGACAAACGCACGTCACCACACAAGAAAATGAATATATATCTCTGTTCACTTAATTAGTCGAAAGTACCTTGTGCGTATTAGTATCTTATATCTTCGCTATAACTTTAGTGACATATTATTTTCCCATTAAAATAAGACGTAAACTAGTTTCTTGACTCATTACACCGTCGAGATTAGCGGCAGACAGTTATAACAGCATTAATGGTCGGATTTTACAATTAGCCGCAGTACATTCTTTACAAAAAAAAAAAAAAAATAGAAAGAGAAAACTGTCTTCGATTCTATAATTTAGCAATAACCTTGGAGACACGTCGTCAAATTAAACCTAACTTTTTACGTTCGCAAGAACGACACATTAATTTTCTTGCGCGGCAAAACAAAACCTTCGACGTTAAAAAGATAATAACCCAACGAGCATTTTCTTCGTGAATTCTCGCGCGGCGGGGATCGATCGTCGTTGAGAGAAAAATCTGCGAAAGGGAGCAAAAGAGGACTCGTCTCTCGAAAAAAAAAGAGAACGGCAACAAAAACTTCCTGCTTAAAACCCGGCGAGAGAGATGATTAGAACGGAAGCGGCGAATACAGCAGTGGTTAAGACATCGGACTGATTTTACGGCTCATCAGTCGCGCGCGTGAGTCAGGCTTGTACGGTTCGCCGTATATATTTCTATATATCACTTCCACGTACTTTGCGCCGCAGGAAAGTGAATAATAACCATCTCGGTTAAACGCCGCATTCTTTTTTTCGCTTTTTCCCTCGTTAGGCTTTCTTGTCGTTAACTCGAAAAATTGCTTCTCGCTTATGTTTACTCTATTATGTTACTTAGATTTATTGTGGTTCCGGTGCCTCTTCCTGGATATATTTGTAATTTGTTTTCGCGAAAATCCGCTTCCGGTTAAGAATAGAGTTCGAGCGCGGTAAAAAGATTTGGAAAAGCAGGTGTAGGACATTTTTCTAATCAACGCAGAGGCTAAAAATATATCTCGCGGCATTAATCGTTAAATTTTATTGCTTTCAGCGGAGAATCCTTAGAAAAGAGATAATATAATTCGAAGGCCAAGCAAGGCTGTTCATTTGACTTTTGTCAAGTCGGTGTGTATTCAATTTACCTCTTTTTGCGATTGGCTTTTACGGCGGCAAAACATATAAATGTCATTTTACGTTCACACACCCCCCCCCCCCCGCGTTCGATCCCCCTGTAAACACAGTCGTCACTTTCTCACGAAGCTCCATTCAATCCGAGAAACGAGCGATTCCCGGTACGACGTGACAGTCAGGCAACGCGCGCCAACTCGGAAAACAATGACAGCCGCCCCGCGACTCGCGTCGCCCGCCGAAAGTTTATTGACACGCGGCTCGGCTCGCTTACATAAAAGCATCCAGTTTTTCTGTTCCATTTAAATACAAACGACTGGAGCGCAATTGCGCGAGGGGAATAATTAAATGATAATAATTTGCGGAGAGACAGAGGTGAAAGAACGGAAGGGCGATGTTTGAGGACTGGAGGAGAGACGGAGGACTCGAGTGACTGACGGGATATGATGGGTTTTGATGGGTTTTGTCATCTTTTGCCGAAGCAACAAGCTCCTATTAGCGGATTTGCATTTAAAATTCAAACTGCCGTTTTATTCTGGACAGATTTTTTTTTCGCGCGAAAGTAGCGAGAAGGAAAGAGTCAATCGTATAAAATTCATAAAGCTTCATCAATCGTAGCTATATAGACACTTTCTCCGATATATCCCAAACGAGGCAGTTTTTTAAATTTCTCCTTTCAAAATCTCAAAGTTTTATAAACGGCGCGCGCTACTTTTAACACCGCATTTCGCGCGAGCGTCTAAACGATCCCCCTTCCCCTCCCCCGTGCAAGTTTTCTACGGCTTTAATTTCGCTTTCGCGACGTACCCAAAACAGCGAGACCACCGAGGAGCGCGCGAAAGAAGACCAGTCGCCGGCGACTCCGTCGAAACCGACTCCCCGTCCGCTCTTTAAGTGACTTTTAAGCGACGTCGCGGGTAAAGGATCGCCGAGGCGAGCGCAAATAATGGGGGGAGCTTTAAACGTAAATTTAAAGAGCGAAACGCGCGAGAATACATATACATCGGTCCGACGAGCCGCGCGGGGATATAATACACTTTGCGTCGTCGGGGGAAGGGACACCCGCGACGTTGTATAATACAAATTGAGAAACTTCGGCGTTGTACAACCGGGCGATACCTGTGTCTAGAATGCATAATGGGCCGCCGCCGCCGCGTTATTACCGCGCTGTGCGTGGAAAAGAAATGTGAAAGTGTCCGATCGGCGATACCTTTTTTTTTCTTCTTTTTTTTTTATTACGCGAGCTCGAAGCGACGCGCGGTCGCGACGATTGAATCGCCCGGATCGAGGATTAGCTTTTTTTTTTAATGGTTAAACGGGAAGGCTGCGAGGATAATTGGGTGTCGTTAATTTTTATGAAGCGGTTATAAAGAAGCGTCCGTTAATGGAAACGACGATTGGCGGTCGTGTAAATGTGCGTATGAAAATAAGTAATGTAAATGTTTGTGTAATTTTATCTAACATACATATGTATACTTCGCTAGACAAAGTTCTAACGATATCAGTCATATTTTTCGAACGCGTCGCCTATCAAATCGGTACACGAAGCGCACTGCTGCTTTTTTTCTGCCTCTATCCGCAAGCGAGCGATTAACTCTCCGCAAAAAAAAGCCTACTCTCAAATTCAATCAGTCTGACAATCGATCGAACGAAAAAAAAAAAAAAACAAAAAAAGACCCAAAGAGGCATATTGCTCAATTTCTCGTCGGAACGCAAGAGGAGCTGTGCCGCGGCGATAAACGGCCGTGCGCGCACGCAGCTGGAAACGTGCGCGTCGGCGCGCAATAAAAAGGCGCATTTGCATCTCGGCCGGCTGTGAAAGAGAGAGAGAGATCCGTCCGACGCCTCTGATAATAGATTAGAAAATTGTCTTCGCGACGTCAGGCGAAAGGTCGTCAGCCCGGAGGAGAGCTTTTGTTCGGCGGCCCGTTACGTAAAGCCGACGTTTCTTGAGCAACTCGAGGCGGGAAAATTCCCCGCCCCGGAAAATATAGCCAGACTTTCCGGTTCGAGTCGTGCGGATTTTGTGCGAACTGTGGAAAAGCAAGGAAGTTTCTGGATTGTTTATGTAGTTCGAGTGTCAAGGGTTACTGCTGCGCAGAGCAGTTTTCGACGCTGATTTTTCAGCCGAGTTCGAGATACGGAGGCTGTTTTCACACAATCGGCTTGATTTATTTCAAGCGACGAGATAACGGCGGACCTCTTTTTTATGGACGGAAGGTTGAATGGAAACTCGGCTGGTTGGACTAGCCGGTTGACGTTTTAATTAAATTATACGTCGTCGCGAAGGATGGATTTAAAATTCAATGTGGAACATGATCGAATTTAATTGAATCTTCGTTTAAATTCCTAAAGGATTCGATTTATTTACCTATACAAATTAAACGGACTAAAAAATAGTTCGACTCTATTTTTTTATAAACCAGCAAAGTAAAAATCAAGCCTCGATGCAGAATTACATAAACTTTATAGACCGAGCCAATAAACATTGTAAAATATTAAATTATCGGCGTAACGACCCTCCTATTACGTAAACACCGCGGCAAAAAGCAGTAAAACTGCGTGGTGTGAAACCATTACACAAATGCACGTCTCCGGAATAACGAGCGGCTTCGCAAAGTAAATAACACAATTATCAACGGTTTAACCCGGCGGTGAATTCAGCGCCTTCCCCCATTACCACGCACACCGTTTCGTAATCCCAAACGAATCGCGCGACTGGAATATCGTTCCCGCGCGTTTGCTCAATCTCCGATTGAAACTGGCGGAGGGCAAAAGCGCCGGAAAATCGGAGAGGAAGAGGGTTGTGGTCGTTTCGGGAAAGATTTCTAAGGCTGCTTTAGTGCTTTTCCATAATTTTACATAAAGCAAACGACGTTCCTGGAAGTAGTAATGAGAAGAGTCGGCTGTTGGAACAAAGTTCGAGGCGGTGATGCAATTTGTTTTTAAAGCGTAATTTTATTCAACAAAATATGTTCAGGAAATTAGAGGAAGAATTTGAAACAGCCGAAAGAAGCGGCTAATTAGAAATTTCCTCCTCGTTAGAGTATATGAATACTGTTATCGTTTTTATGAGCGACTTAAAAAAATTGTGAATTTTCCGGCGAACTCGCCTCTTTTAAACATTGCGACATTAACTGCGCCGTTACATAATTTTATGATTCATATGCATTCCTTTTGAATTTCTTTTAATTATTTTTTGCGGTTTTCACTTTTCGCATCGCGTTCGTTTTGCAAATATTTTTCCCGGCGATTAAAGTTTCAGTTGTAAATCAAAGCAAAAGTTATAACGATACTTTTGTTAAAATAACAATTTTTTTATTACCGCTTATAAGTGAATAATTTTTATTCTGCATTTTACGTTCCTTTTTTGTCATTTGAAATTTTCGTTTAAAGTTCTGCGTTGTTGAGCAAGTTTTGCAAAAAAAAAAAAAAACAAGCTCTAAAAAATTCAATAAAAAATGCGAAGTACATTTCTCGCACCCAATTAGCCTGTCTAAACACCATTCAATTATTGTAGAATTCCTGAACGAACAAAAAATCGACATAAAAAAAAAACAGAATTTTCCACCAGCAAAACACTCCGAAAGAATTCGAAATTTCTCTCTCGTCCACCAATAATAACCGAGCCGCAAATCGATATCGGCAAATCGCACAATTCACCGATTCAGCCTGAAATGTGCGTTTTGCCCCCTGCGAGAAAAAACGCTCGCACGTATCGCAAAGCGTGCGAAATTAGCGATAAGAGCCCGTCGATCGGCTCGCGTGTCGCGCTTACATATCGAAAGACCGCCGCTAAACTTTCCGCGCGGCACTTCTATGGTTCAACAACGACTATTCGCCGCCGCGCCGCGAGTTAATCCGTCGATATTTCCCTCTCGTTGCGCAAAGTTGCGTTTTGGAAACGCGAGGCGGCCGGCTTCTCGGAAAATATACACATCGTTTGCCCAACGCGGCAATTTTCCCCGAGCGGCCGATCCTTCGGATTTTCGCGCGACATATCGTATATTACATTGGCATCGGCTCTTATCGACTCTCTCTCCCGCTGCTCCGGGCGCGATATTTTGCATTCGGACGCGTGCCTTCCTCGAAAGATGCTATCGGCATCGGGAGGCGATCGTGTTTCTCTCCGCGGGAGAGTTCGGTACGTGACGTCCGAGAGGTTTTGCGCGACGTACAACTAATCGAGGGACCGGTCGAACGGGAAGCTTCGAGTCGAAGAAGGCTTCTTCGCTTTCCATTTTCCGTACATCGGCGCGATATATCGACTTTGCGCGCGACGGTATATATATTTTTTTAGTTGGGAAATTGACGCTTGGGTTTTTATACAATTACCGCGTGTCTCTCGGGGCGCTGAAAAAAAAATGCGAGTGCGAAATGGAATATTGGCGTTTGATTGACGGGTGGTCTTGATGGATAATTACGGAGTGGTGCAACCGAGGTGTCATATTTTTTGTACGATTCGTTATATATATGTATATATTGTGACATCCCGAAAATGTGCGCGAACAGATACGGTGGGATTAAATTTTTTTGACGTCATAGTTCGGTATCAACGGTGTATCCTTTGATACGATAACGAAATTTATAAAGCTGCGCCTTTTGGAGTTTCAAATATTCGACCGCACTGAATACAAATTAGCCCAGTTTTATGATTTATAGCTGTTTTAAAATCTATCAATGTACTATGTGTATATATCATTGCTTAATTTCCTCTTTAGATAAGATTCAAAACGTTTCAAATATACAAAACAATCAATAAAAGATTCATAATTTCCTCCACTGCCGTATAAAGTTCCCTTTAAAAAAATGACTCGGCATGCCAGTCACCGCAATAAAACAGTCAATTTCAAATTACAATCGAACGTTTTAATAAAAAAAAAATCTCTCCCGAACGCCGAGCGCGGCGCGATAATCGATATCTCGCGTCGAGTGACATGCAGAGTCGCTCTCTCTCGCGAAAACGTGACCGCCGCCGCTCTCGACAGTTCCCCCAAACAGCGCCGTCGACAAAAAAAAAAAAGAAGAAACGAAAAACTCCGAGGCATCGACCGGACAGCGTCGTCGCTTCGGCTCCATTCGCGGCCGCCAATATTCCCTCCGTCTGGCGGCAAGATGCTATCCGGGCGGCGCACTTAGCAGGGCGCCGGGGAGGAATGTGTGCGTTCTGCGCCGCGGCGAGACACCGCCAGGTATAAAAAGGAAAACAGGCAGCCCGGTTCCTTCTTACGGAAAAGCGCGCGCGGGGGAGGAAGGGCGCGGATGATGGATTCGACGTGTCCGCCGGGGAGGAAAGCCTTTTCTTGAGTGAGCGGAGAAGTTTGCTCTTCGGATTTTCCGCGGAGTGCGGGTATGTATATCTCTGGGTTGTATCTTTTTCGGCTCCGGCGGCTGCTCGGGAATGCAGGAAGCGTCTTCTCGATATATTCCTTTTTTTTTTTTCCACAATCTCGGGAAACGGAATGTTTGCCGATTTACTTTTTTTTGTAAACAATTAATGATGCGGAGTTTTTTTTTTTTTTTACGACGGGCGATGAGAAATTAAACACGTTTTAACGTTCCTCGGTGGCAATTGGAATTTAACGAATGCATTTTAAACGATAAATTAAGAAGTCTTTCGCGTTTTGTTCGGAGTAGCTTTTAAAATCTACTTAAATGAGCCGTACGAACTTTGGATGGCCACTTTTCAAGCTCTCGCAAACAGCTCAATGTCACCCTCGACGCGCCGCAATCTCTTAAAAATGCCAGGCTGCCTCGTAAAAAAAATTTAACATTGCAAATCAATTTTTTCCCCCCCCCAAAGAAGCTCGCCGACAGTCTTTTTGCGCGGCTCGTTTAGCAAACCTCATAATACGCGTTTCCCAATTGCGACGCGCGAGGCTCCACGACGAAGACAAAGCAACAGGTGCGCACGTTCCTCCGTCGGTCGGAGAGATGTTCCCCCGTCGTTTTCGAAAGAGGAGTCGATATATCTAACGAGGAGAGAGAGGATATTCGGACGAAATTGCTCGCGGGGTTTCCGTTTCGGTTTCCCAATGATGGCTTCAAAGGCGACGGAAATCCTAGCCGTTATGAAAGTGGAGAGAGAAAAATTATTGTTCGAGTTAGGTAATCCGAAAAGCGTATGTGCGCGGACGCGTCGACGGCGGGTATATTGTTGATTCTTTTACCTCACAATATTGCCGTTTTGACGTTAAGTAACTCTCGCGCGGCGCGTAAGCAAAAAACACACACGCGCTCGATTTGGCGGACGGTCTTCTTTTGGGTTTTTAAATTGGCCTATTGTTTCTGAAATCGGTGTAGATTCGTGCTTAATTTTGGCGAGTGAAGTCGTTTTTAGAGCGTAAATTAATCAACTTCGCTGTCTATTTTAGATAAAAAAAAAAGACGATACAAAGATCGTCGAAAGTGGGAAAAACCGGTTGATCGAACTGAATTAGTCGAAAATATCTGATTTTAAATCGCTAAAAACAGGCTTACATCCGACAATCACCCGAATAACGCTCCATTTTCCAATAACTTACAAAAGCAACAAACTCTTTTCCCTCCGCCAGCCTGCAATTAACAATTAAACTACCGAAGCATCAACGACCTCCAATCCCAAAGGCGGAGCGAAGAAAGTGTCGAGCATCTGTCGCTTTCCTCCGTTTTCTCCGCGGCCCCTCGGCGGAGGCTCTCAGCTCGCGTGTAAAGAAAAAAGAAGGCATCGACGCGCGATGTATTGCATTCACGTGCAGTGCGCCGACGCTCTCTCGCGCGGGTCAGTGGGTCGACATATATACATATATATATTTTTCTTTCGGCGCGCGCGCAAAAAGTACTGTCGCTCCTTTAAACACTTCGCGGGCTGCATTCCGCGTCGAGAGAGTCGGGCGATTGATTTTTGGTGTATCGGGAAATTCGGCACGTATTTTGGAGTGATGTGCGAAGTGGTGCGCGGTGAAATACATGATGTTCCTCGAGGAGAACACGAAAATACGGGTTCGATAATATATTTTAATCGACGAAAATGCCGATTGTAAAAGCAATTTAATTTGAGCGTTTCTGCGCGGGAGACTGAACGGTTTTTGTGGTGTCTCGCAATGAATTCAGTCAAGGACAAATAGTTGTGTTTCAATTTAAAATAATTTTGCGGAATCGGTCCCACCGCAAGAGTATATACAACGCAGTTTCTCCTTTCCTCCGCAATTTGCGGAGAAAATCGACGAGGAATTTACGCAAAAAGGCAAAAGGATTTAATTCCGCGTTAAATTGCTTACAAAGTCGGTATTTAAGCAACGAAATTCGCTCGGTTTTCTCTGTAAATACAGAATATTATACGTATAACAAAGACAAATATTCGTTCAGTCACCTTTGCTTTCGAACGCTGTATTTGTGCTTGCCTTAGTCTCTTATTATCTTCAAATATTATGCCGATTTTTCCCAACAAGAAAAAAAAAGTGTCAGTATTATGATTCACGGTAAACTTTCAAAGTTCCCTCCTCAAATTTGCATTTTCTCACACCCAAGAAAACCTCCGACGCTCTCAAATTTTGTACATCTCGTACAAAGTAACGAAATAACGCAGCGCAAATTAGCCGCTTCCCCATAATTGCCCAAAAAAGGGTCAATGGTTTCATTTCCTCGTATCGCGCGAAAAGAGATGATACCGATAGATAAGAAAGTCGAACCAGACTACCGCGCGCGCTTCCTGAAAAATCGTAATCGCGCGCTCGCTTGGCCGGCAGACCTGAAACACGCCCGACTTCGGTTCCGCTGCGATCGTCCGTTTCCTGCTGCGCTCTTTGACATTTAAGGTCTCTTTCCTACCGTTTATCCAGGAATTTTCTCGCTCGGGAAAACACCCCGCCGCCGCCGCCGCGCCGCCCGGGTAATTGGAAGAAAGTGTATAAAAAAAAAAAAAACGCGATCGCTCTCGCGCGAACTCGCTAAATGGGAGACTTCGAGGATGTGCCAGAATGTGTGTATGTGCGGCGCGAGTTGAATAATTGGCCTTTCCCCGGTTCTACGTACGTAACTTTTACGTTCTCGCGAATTTTCCGCCGGGTGATCGTTTTGAATTGATAAGCTGCGCACACACTTGTGTTGTTCGGTAGAGAATTGCACGTTTTTTTTTTCCATTCATAAAACAAATTTAATTGTTGTACATGCTATAAATTATTTATATGAAGTAGATATGTATTGTGTTTTACAGTTACTTTTTCTGCGCACTTATTACCAAATAAACAAAAGACTCGTTCCTTTTGTCGAAATTGCCAAGCAGATTTTTCGGAAAATCATCACGAGCGCGTCCATTAAGCTCAAAGTGCGAACGACCATCGTTAGTTCCGCCAAAATTCTTTCCGCGAGCAACAAAAAAAAAAGAAAAAAAGGACGAGCAAAACAACCTCAGCACCCAAGAGCGAAACCAAACCGCGGCGCGTCCTCTTCGTTACGCGACGAGGCGGATAATCCGCCGCGAGGATATACATCATATAACGCAAGCAATTCATATTGACACAATAAAAAGAGCCGCTTAAAATTCGCGGCGGCCCGTCGCCGCGCGTCCTTTTACAGAGCGGCGCGTCGCCTCGCGAGCGAAACACGCCGGAATTGCGGGGCTTCGCCGATGCGGAATATCTAATCGGAAATAATTGCAAATCGCCCGCTTTATTGCGCGGGAGCGCGTGCACTTTGACGTGTATATATATATATATATATCTTTCGATCGTTTATCGAATAACCCGAGATATTTTCCCGAGACGTCGCGATATATCGCGCGCGCTTTTTTTGCGCGAGAATATATATGTATATAGCATAACTCGATCGCGCGGCGTTAAATTGCGACAGATTTTATGCGTCTTGTATTTTTGCATACTTCGCCGGTAGATGAAAAAAAAAGAAAAAAAACCGACACCCGAAGTCCCTGACCCGAAAGCGTTTAGGACGACGACTGGACTGCCGTACGGCTTTCGGGTTCGAAATTTAAAAATTCCTCCGCGGGCTTTTCTCGAGCGTGTCTGTTTATCGTCACTTTTCCGATTGCAAAAATATCGATCTCCCGTCGAGAAAGTCATCGGTCAGAAATATCGATGCGCGCGCGCGACTCGCGTGTGTCTCTCGGGTTGCGCAAAAAGGGTTGTTGCATCGCGTCCGTCGCCGTATGAATTTCAATACCGAGTTTTTTGCGCGCGACGGCGACGACGATTTTGTTTGATGCCGTTAATTTATTACTGCGGGTTAATGTTGTAAGAGCGACGGTGAAATATGATCCCGGCATAACGCGTGTCATTAAATTGATGAACTATTTTTGTTCTTATCTTATTAGCGTGGTTTTCAAATTACAAATTGTTTTATCAAATATTTGTGTATTATAAGAAAGCATTACAGTAAAAATATTTTATAAATTTTTGTTTATCGTATTAACCATTTTTTGCTTAATCCTCCTCTCTTAAAAAAGTGACGACCGGAAGTAGAGAAGCATTTTAAAACTCGATGCGATTGATTACTCTGAAACAAGGCGGTAAAATTAAAAAAAATCTCAGTTTTTAAACGTTTAATAGTTAAAAGTGAAGAGCTTTGAGAGTTACCCAAGTAATGTACGAAATTAGCAGAAGTAAAAAAAATGCAAAAAAGAGTACCAACAACACGCGGGATTCCCAAGCGGTCACCCATCCAAGTACTAACCGCGCCCAACGCTGCTTAACTTTGGTGATCGGACGAGAACCAGTGTGATCAGCGTGGTATGGCCGTTGGCGGTAAATCACCGCCGGTACAATAAAATAAATTGCGCCGAATCGTAATTTAAAAATTATGAACAATTAAATCTAAAAAGTTATATTTGAAGTAAAAGAAATTAGTTTTCCACTTGTTTAGAATAGTTAAGAATAGACCTATGATTTATTACAACATTAAACCACCAGTTATAAAGCTCACTCTCCATCAATAAACATGAATCATTAATAATCAATATTCAAATCACCTTTTTCCTCAACCCAACTCGTCTCCCATACGATTTCTCAACGTCCCAAGAAAAAAAACCAGCTCCATTACCCAATAACCCCGAATTCCAGCGCAAAAAGAAACAAACAAACTAACCCAACCCTCCTCTCCTCTCTCGGTTGCAGATGATGTTCTCGATAACCTGCGTCGACGACTTCCTCAACAAGGCCTTCCACAAGATCGGCCTGATCGTCGGCAAGCACCCGGGCTACTTCGTCATAATCCCGGTGCTCTGCGCCTGCATCTGCTTCACCGGCTACCAGCAGATCCACTACGAGATCGACCCCGAGTACCTCTTCTCGCCCATCAACGGGCCCGGCAAGACCGAGAGGGCCATCGCCGAGCAGTACTTCAAGGTCAACTACAGCCACCACTTCAACGTCGGACGCATCACCAGGCCAGGTATGGATATATATTGTTTTCGAGTCGGCGGCGGGGGGGTTATTATTGCTTCTACGTGGAAAGCTCGAGCTTTTTTGTTTGGAGTGCTAATATTGGAGATGGATTTCGCGCGCGAGCGTCACTTTTTTCGGTTTGTGTGCGTGTATATGGAAATGCGGGGGTAAACAAAGTGGTTTAAGAATGAAAGGATATTTTAACGCTGAAAATTGAAAGTGTTTTTAATGCAGAGTATATAAGAAAATTCAATTATAGCGTCTGTACATAAATAATTAGTAATAAAATTTATACACTTTTTCTGATAAACAATCTTAAATTATTTTTATCGGTAAGCGAATCGAAGAAAAATACTTTTAGTATTATTTTAATTGGACTTAAATTTGTTTGTTATTTAATCCGCACAATGTTGAAAGTTAAGTATTATACTAATAATTATTAAATCATCAGAGAGCGTTGCGAAAAATACTGATAAAAAGCTTGTGAATAAAACAATTTGAATAACATTTGTCAAGTAACTTTACTAATTATTTATAAAGATATAAATACACGTACGTCACATGTATTGATTTTTAATTTGTTGATAAAAAACATGTGAAGCTCATCAGAATAAAAAATATCCGTCCTTTATTATATTAAATGTGCTTTATTGCGCTCTTTAAATTCTTATATATTTATGCACACTTCGAACATCTTTTCCCTATATAAATGCATACAATTATATTGGAATGCAAAAGTACATATATTGAAAGGCAAAAAAAAAATTGAATTTTCTTTTCGTTTTTCAAAAGCTTAAAACAGTACGTCACTGGAAGAAAATTAAAAACCAATTTTTTTTTCATAAATTTTAATCGAGTTAACATTATCTTAACACTAAATATATCTATCCGTACTTGTTTTTCCATATCGCCCGATAACACAATCAATACCGCCTTCATATCCATTAGTTATTAGTACTCCAATCAACAAGAAGCAACGATAAATCCGCCGACTAATCATTTCCGCCTAAAATTTAATAAACATCCCCGGCCCAAACTAACGTTCCCGATAGAACCAATCAGTCACTCTCAAAAAAAAAAAAAAAAGAGAGTCCAAAACTCTTGACCGACTTCTCCGTTCGCAGGTCGCTTCGGCCACGTGATAATAATCCCGAAGGACGGCGACCCGAACATGCTGCGCAAGGTGGTGTGGCAGGAGCTGCGCGTCCTGGACGAGATAATCCGCAACGCTACGGTCCACCACGAGGGCGAGACGTACAACTACTCGCAGATCTGCGCCCGCTGGCTGGACCAGTGCTTCGTCAACGACATCCTCAATCTCGATACGATAATCGAGTTAGTAATGTTTTGTATTGTACGACGGCGCGGGCATTGTTTCTTTTCCTAGCTCTTAACGAGGCGGGATTAGAGCCGCGAGAGCAATTACGCGAGACGTATCCGGCTTCTTTTTTTTCCCTTCGTTTAGGCTTACGAGCGAGACCGTTTCGCCGGTTCGTTGACCATTAATCGGGTCGTTTGCCATTATTTTCTGTAAACTTTGACAAGCCGTTTTTTTTTTTTTTTTTTGACCGATTGCGGGAGCGACGTTTTAGGAATGTTAATGGGCTTTGCACACCGAGGGAGTAATTAACTTGGATTGATCCTGTAGTATCGTGGAAATTGGATGTCGGATTAAGAAATACCCCTGCTTAGATATGCTCTTAGATTATGTCAACAATAAATTAATGTATTAAAATACTGATATCTCTTCTAAAATCAATTGGAAACTGTTCAAAGAGCGTTACAATTACGAATACTCCAAGATAACGTATGCAGATCGAAAAAGTTGAATGTTCAGCAATGCAGTACGATTCTCGATAAACTCGCTCTTGCGCAACTCAGCGGGCACTTAATCCTCGACAAATCACCGGCGCTCCGGCCTCTGAAACCTGCTTCCTCTACCGTCCAAAATACTTTCCTCCATTCCGCGATAAACCAAAACAAACAATAACCCGAACCAGAAGAGACCTCCACCCGGCCGCCTTGCGAAATATAGGCAAAAGTGAAAGGGGGAAAAAAAAGCTTATGGCGCTGAAAGGCAAATTGGCGTACGTATATTCGGTTACGTCGCCTAATAATAATCGGCGCGCTTCTGTTTCGCTTTTCAGGGACGTGGAGAAAGGCGCGCTGAACCTGACGTTTCCGGTGATGTTCAATCCCGTCACCTGGGACGCCCACCTCTTCCCGGTGTACTTCGGGGGCAGCGTCCTGTCCGAGGACCTCACGATCGAGTCGGTGCCCTCGCTGCAGATCGGCTACTTCATCACCGTCGATAACCCCAAGCAGGACGTCATGTGAGTGTTATATGGAACGTTTGATCCCTGAGATGAGAGATTCTTCGAAGGGGGAAGATGAGAGGTTGGGAGTAATTTTGAGTCATCTACGTTCCTCGAAATGATATAAAACCGGCTTGCAATTGCAGTTTCAAAGCGCGGAGCTGGGAAATAATCTAGTAATTGATACGGATTATTTGCAGCGGCGGTGACTTACATAAAAGTGTCGTAAAAGGCATTTCCATTAATTATTACTCACAGGAAGTGCATAATAATTGTCAATGATTTTTAATTTCTTTTTCGACTCGAACAATTGATTTTGGTGTTCCCCATCGTGAGTCACTAAAAGTATAATTTTGAATAATTAATATTCTTAAAGACTTTTCTTTGTTTGCTTCGAGTATTTAAAATTCGCGTTTACAAAAGCAAAAAAGCTACATTTTATAAGTCCAAAAATCAATACACCGCCTTAATGAATTTCGACTTATGATTCACATCTATTTAAAGCACCATTCTTCCTTCACTTCCCCTATCCACAATCAAAACAAAAAACACACATCAGTAAATTAAATCTCTAAAAAAAAAACGCACCCCCTTCTCTCCCCTCGCAGCGGCGCCCTGTGGGAGGAGGCCTTCCTGGACGCGGTGGGCAAGGCGGAGGACACGGGCGTCTTCAAGCACATCAGCACGGCGCGCTTCGCCTCGCGCACCTTGGAACTCGAGTTCGAGGCGAACACCCAGACGATCATACCGTACTTCGCCAGCACGTTCAGCATCATGGCGATCTTCTCCGTGATCACCTGCATGATGACCGACTGGGTGCGCTCGAAGCCCTGGCTCGGGCTGCTCGGCAACGTGTCGGCCGGGATGGCCACCGTCGCGGCGTTCGGGCTATGCTGCTACCTGGGGATCGACTTCATCGGGATCAATCTCGCCGCGCCGTTCCTCATGATCGGTAAGACGATGCGGGGAGATGGGAGATTAAAAAGGGTTTAGAAATACGCGACATTGAAAAATTGCTAGGTGTGTTGACGGACGTTTCTTAGCTTGTAATTTAGGATGCGGAGGGTCGACCTTTTCGTAATTGAGGAAATATTAAAATTTTATCCTCGTTGAGAGATTCGGAGGTCAGATGCCATTGTTTGAGCTTTGTATATAGGGCAGTTATATTTTTGGGGTTTTGCGCAATTTTTTTTTATCTAAAATCGCTAATTAGTCAAATATTTGTAAATACTAACTTTTGCATTAGTTTTTACCTCAGTTTTTATAATAAGTTCAATAAAAGCAGTACATCTTAGGTGATTTTTTACGATCACTAATTACCTTCATAATTATTTTAAACGTTATAAAGAGCTTTCCGCGTCTTTTATAGGATAGAAATCGTTTGTTTATAACTATAAAAAATGCTCGAGGTGCACAAATAAATAGCTAAGCGAAATTCGTTCCATTAAGGCTGCGCAATTGGGTGAAGGAAAACAGCTGTTACAAAAGAATTTCACGTACTATTTTTTGACATTCGCGCAAATTACCCACAATTTTTTTAAGAATTTCAATCTAGGATTTTACGATGTTTTGCCACTCTAAAGTAGTATGACCGGTACTTAGAAGTCGTTTAAATTTACACCTTTAATCCTGCTTAATTTACTGTGCGCGCGAAAGGTCAACGTCTATATTGAGGAGTGAATCACGTTTCTAAAATCGAGCCTTGCAGTTTTAAATTTACCGCCGCGTTTAATGTTTGTGTACAATCGAATTAATTTAATGTTATCGTTACGAAAACGCTGTTTTTTCCGCTTTTAATAAGTCACTTTTTATATGTATGTAAAGCTTGTTTTTAAAAATATGCGATTTTAAATTACACCGAACTTACACGTATAATGGGCTCGTCGAAAAAGCAGAAGAAAATATTTCGCGTTAATTGGTATTCAGCTTCGAATAAACTCTGAAAAGGCTTCATTTTTTATGATTATGATCATATTATAAATAAGCTGGTGAATTCTAGGTTTAACCATTGCTTTTTCTTCCAATGTTTAACGCATAAAATCCAGTTTTACTAAAAGAAATAGCATTAACACGAACTAAAAATCAAATCAAGCAGGTTAAAACAATCATCCTCCCGAGCGAAATAGTTAATTTTTCGCTAAAACTAATTTAAAAAAGCGAACCTCAAAGAAATAAAGTATAATTTCGCTTTCTGCGTCGAAGCCTCATCAAAAACAAACTCCAACGCGAACGCAGACGCACTCCGTCCCGCCGTCCAGAAAATCTAAAAAACTATCGTTCGCCAAACGCTCTTCCAGCAGCTGAAGCTCAAAGGGTGTGTAGCAATATCGGCGCCGTGTCTCATAACGCCCGATATGCGGGTTAAGCGTATTCTCCTGGACGCGCAACTACTGAGCGCGACGCCGAGCGAATGATAATTCGCGGCTCGGCGCGTGTCGGATCAAGGCCAAGAGGAAAAGCGAGCGCGCTTTTCGGACGGAGCGACTTTCTGTCGATTGGTTTTTATCGGGGCGACGCACTTGAGGGTGGAAGAGCGATGGAGAGAGTTTTGGTGAAGCCTTTCTGTTTTTGGCGGATTTGTGGTTGTTTAATTGAGACGTCGAGCGTAATTTTAATCGACGATTGAGTTTAGATACGCAGACTTGTGACTAATATTGAGAGAATAGATTAGTATAATGGAAAAAGAGAATTTATATAAGAAAGGAACTTTTAAGGAATCTGTAATCACGCCAATAAACGTTTAGCTATATGATCCACAATGTAAAAATGATGTAAGTAAACAGCAACTTTCACAAAGCGTTAGAAATCAATGCAACCTAACAAGCCAATCGATTATCATTTCCTCGCAACAAAAGCCTCGTAAAAACAAAGTCAATCGAAAACGCCACGCTTTTAACACCCAGGGATGGCTATCGCGCACGAACGGCAATTTGCGCGGAGCTCTGCTCTCTCGCGAGCCAAAGGAAAACCCGGGCAGATACGGATCGCGCGAAATTAAAATCGCTCGAGCCTGTCTCTTCTCTGCGTACCAAACTCCCGCGAAGAAACGAGAGAGAGAGAGAGAGAGAGGCTCGGCGAGAAAAAAGAGAAAAACGCGGCAGCTGCGCTGCAGCGCGATATCCCGTTTCTCCGCGCGGGCGAAAGTCCTCTCTCTCTCTCGCTCGGCGCGCGGAGAGAAAAGCGGGAAATTCGATTAGCCGCCGCCGCCGCAGCGGCGGTGAATCAGAGCCCGAGAGTTTTGTCAAGCATCAGAATCGCGTGTGATTCATGCGCTCGACGCTCTCGCGGGAGGGACGTTTCAAGGCCGAAGAGCGCGACGATATATATAATTGTGACACGCGGAGTTTTTGTCGCCTGGAAGCGATATGTGTGTGTATATATAGGTGAAATTGGGCCCCGGCGAGGCCGCGTGGAAATTCGGCGGGTGCGCCGAGCTGAATGTCAATCGAGGCTCTTTGCGATATTGAAGGGAGGTGGGATTGATTTTTTTTTTTTTTTTTTATCGAAAGTATAAATGCTTTTGGATATACGTCGTGAGGTTTCGATAATTATCTTGGGTTCTGCGTTGCAGTTTCGTTTGGGTGAAGGTTTCATTTGGACTGCGTTTATTATTTTTAATGCATGCGCGTTTATGTAGGTCGTTTGAACGTTTGCATACGAATAAATATGGCCTTAAATTAAAAGACATATTTCGTACGGGATCTTAAGAAACGTAATTTATGTCGTACGTTAAAAAAATAAAATACCGTTTTTGATGATTTAGTTATGGCGATTTAAGTATCACAAAGTTTGACTTTAGACCTGTTTATCTACAACAAAGTTATTTTATCGAGGAAAATGGTAGAAATTAATGGAGCTTAAATAATATAGGAATTTAAAATTTTTTTTATATCAATTATAGAGAAAATGTTTTTAAAAAATATGACTAATTTTGAATGTACGTGGTAAAAGTAACGTTTTGTACACGATTTTGCAAAGGTTTCTTTTGTCCTACATAAATTCTAACGATTTTTTGTCTCTCCAATTACGTATTTAATGTAGCTGCAAACATCTGTGGCAAGTGTGTAGCTCTAATTATTTAGAAACTGCGCCGAACTTTCTCACTTTTATACGAGTCATTAGGAATAATTTAAATATTGTTAATTACGTTGATTAATTGCAAGGTGAAAATTCTAGTCCCAACGTATACAAAATAATAAATGTAACATAGTAATAATAAAAATGAAAATAAAATTTTTCAATTGCGCAAGTTGCAGTTACACGCGCCAATAATTAGCCGCAAAACATTAATAACGATTGGTTAACGGTATAAATACCGAAAGTAAAAATTTTTAACAAAACTATCGCTGAGATAAAAATTTCATTGTATCAATGAAATGGGTAAACATATAGTGGCAATTACATATTAGGTCAAAAATGTTATTATTGAACAAAGAATCAAAGAATCAAAAATACGTTCAAAGAATTAAATATTTAATCGTCACCATATACTTCAATGAAAACTTTTTTCTCAGCTTTTACAAGCGCTAAAAAAAACTATTTTAGACCACCACCATAAAAAAAAAAAAACCCAAATTTCCAGGAATCGGAATCGACGACACGTTCGTGATGCTGGCGGCCTGGCGACGCACGAACATAATGGATCCAGTTCCGCAGCGGATGGCAATGACGCTGAGCGAGGCCGCGGTGTCCATCACCATCACCTCCGTCACCGACATGGTCTCCTTCTTCATCGGCATCATCTCGCCCTTCCCCTCCGTCCAGATCTTCTGCATCTACTCAGGTATGTTCGCCACCTTATTATTTATATTACCTTTGACGCGTTCGCTTTGGCGCGCGCGACAAATTTATTATATATTGACGCTGCGGTCGACTTTTGGTTTTGCGACGCGGGAGCTTTTTGATTGAGTGGACGTGCTAAAAGTTTCATTAAGTTTTACAACGCCGATTCACTTAACCGTTCATTTTTAAATTGGTTTTTCTTTGATTGCATCTTCCACGATAATTATTCGAAGCGCGTCTCGGCCGTCCTCTTATTATCTACTAAAAAGAAAAAAATCACATTTACGGTAACAACCAATTTACCTCACCGCACTCCCAATTAACTCGGCGCCTCAAAAGCTCCCGTCCGCCGAGTCAATATTTTCCGCAAACACCTCATCTCTCGTCCGTCAAAGCAAGAAAACCGCGCGCGCGCGTCCACTCGTTTCGCAAAGCACGCGCGAAATCAGCATATTAATTTCACGCTTCCGAGCCGGTCCATTTGTCGTCGCTCCATCGATCATCGGCGCCGTGACCGCGGCGGTTCGCGCTCTTTCTCTCGCCTCTGGCGCAATTCGCGGCGTCCGATTTCGCTCTCCGGTAATTAACTCGACGCGCGCTTCGAGTTTTTGCGCGGATTCTCCGACGCCTGATGGTTGTGTACTTTCGGGGTGAGCTCGGGGAGTAGGTCGACGAGTGCGATACGCGAAAATGGTACGCGGTTTTCTTAATGACGGGCTCGTGAAAGTAAGTTTCTTAAGCGAGGTTTATTGCGCTTCGAAATTTTAATTTATCAGTAAACGATGATGATACGATGCGTTAAACACGTTTCCACCTGCAAAGTCCAGTCGTTCATTCACGATATTCGACAAACGTTTGCGCGCGTTTAAGTTTCCTTTTACATCATTAAGAAAGTTTTGTTTATTTACCTTCTCTTGGAAAAAAAAGTTTCTAATTTTATTGGCTTCTTTCTGCTAACAGCGCGTGATATAACTTTGCAAAAGCACTCCTCCTATGCATTTACTGACCACCTGAGTTATTTAGCTACCGACGAAGCCAAGTAGGACAAAAGTGTATTAACAGCGAGTACTTTCTACCTTCTCTTTGCTCAATAAATCGCTGATAATACAGGCAATTTCCACGATTTATCAAACCCTCGCCAATACAAAACGCTAATAAAAAATCATTCCTCCCCCTCAGGTTTCGCAGTGGTCTTCACCTTCCTCTTCCACTTGACGTTCTTCAGCGGCTGCGTGGCGATCAGCGGCTACTGCGAGCAGAAGAACCTGCACAGCGTCGTCTGCTACCCGGTGAAACCGCTGTCCAAGTCAGGTGAGCCATCATCATCATCGTCCGCACGGCGCACTTTCACCCTCGGCCGCCGCGAACCGAGACCGCGGCGGCGCGTGGGGGGGGGGGGGGGGGGGGGGGGGGGGGGGGGGGGGGGGGGGGGGGGGG
>JAWWML010000012.1:3482876-3510446 GCA_035047165.1 Ormyrus rosae | reverse complement strand
GCGGCGCGGCCCCCCCCCCCCCCCCCCCGCAGGACGTGCGTATATACGCACGTCGATTGCGTGCGCGAACGAGCGTAATTGCGCCTTGTCGAGCGCGACCGATCGGGAGAGACCTTTTGCGCGACGGCGACTTTTCAGCGTGCGCGAGAGCTTCATGGAGACGTTCGTCGTCGGGGGAAGCAGCGGGACTGTTATTAGCGAGCTGGGCCTGTTATTTCGAGCTCGTTAACGGCGTTGGGCTCAGGGGCCTGTGATGAAATCAATTGTCGTTTTTACGAGGTTGAATCGCTGTACGGTGGCACGATGTACCCGATTCGATTTGGTTAGTTTTTGGTTTACGCGAGTAATTTCGTTGAATTACAAATTGCAACGAAATTTAGCGGAAAATCGGATGCCTTTTTAAACGCGAGGGAGCTTTGCAAACATTTACCTCGGTAATGTGCAACTTGTAATACGACAAATTGCCAAGCGAAACTGTATTATACTTGATTAAAATTGATTTTAAGTTACGCAAGCGTGAACGCGGTAAAAGCGTTCCTACAATCTTAACCGCCAGACCATACAAACTCTGCTTGAATGGTATAAAAGTGAAGTTGCAGCACGAAGTAGTTTTCTTTTGATAACTATATATGCAGCCGCTTTCTCGTACGAAATGAGATTAGGTCAACCGCACAATAGACCGGTTCTTTGATACAAAGAGCAGACCGTTTAATTGCTTAACTGAAAAATCATCGTAAACATATCGCACTAAGACGTCTTACAGTAAGCAAGACTCTTGTCCGCGTTGCAAGTAGAACTGATGAGATTTCGGAGATGTGGATCTGGATTAAAGTTTACGTTTAATACTTATTATTACAAAATTAACGCTTACATAACGTGTTTCAAACACTTTTTTTCGTTAAACAAAAAAACTGTTAAATAAACGGATTACTCGACAAGAATAATCACCTGCCATTTCGATCGATCTCCGTTATTACAAAACTTCTCAAATCAATAATTATCATTGAATCACCGCTCGGTTTCCCCGATTAACAGTAAAAAAAAAAACCTCTCGCGGGCGATAATTGGCACGTTACAACTTATCGCGCGCGCAATAAGCGCCTCGAAAACTCCGCGCAGGAATCTCCCGTTAACCGGCGGCGGGAAACGAAATCGCTTTCCGACGGCGGCCCCGAAAACTCGCGTCACGCACTCGGCGACAAGTGCCCGTACGCGGCTGCTCCTCCTTACATCACCGCATTATGGTTCCTCGATCGTTAGATCACAGCTGAGAGCTGCCTTACGCAAGCTCCTGCCCATGCCGTTCGGTGTGCTTTCTCCGCATTCCCGTCCGGTCGTCCTTTCGGCGCGGCTTTTCCTCGTCCTCTGTTTTTTTTTTTTTTTTTGTTTTTTTTGTTTTACGAGAGCGAGATCTGGGACAGGTGCAGCAGTCGTCGCCGCTCGTTGGGAAAGACACTGCGCGTCGGTCGGTTTCGCGCGCAGCGAGGACTTACTTTTGAAAGTCACGGATAATTGGCTTCGGAGGCTGACCGGCTTCCGCGGGATTGCGAGGGATTTTCGAGTTCCTTTTTTTGGGGGAGGTTTTGAGGTGGTGAGGAATTGGGTGATCTTTTGGTATGGTTTCTTCATTTTTATGACTGACTAAGATAGGTTTGTTGACGTGCTTTGAGGAATTAAATAAAATTGAGTGCAGCTAAAATGTTTAGTTTGTCCAACAAGGAAAGAGAACAGAGAGAAAATTTCATTTTTTTTTTTTTTTTTGCTATTGTTCAATGAGAACTTTATTTTTTATCTAATGCGAAAGTCTATCCAACGTAAGCATATTGAAAGATAAGAAACCGACAAAAAATAAATTCTTTCCTCAGAAAAATCACTTAATATTCAAATTTATTGCTAAATGAATCTCGATGCAAACGTTTACCCTTTCTTGCGACGTACTTAATATGCACTTGATAAAGTATTGAGGTCGATTACCTTTTTATTCCTCTTTTTGCCCTGCACAGCCGATAATAAAAACACAACTCGAGCCGCGTGCCATTCTTTTCGAATTCAAATTCAAACGACTAAAAACAATCCACTCCAAAACCACCGAGAACGTCCTCCAGCGATTAATCGCTCGACCCAAAGAAAAGGAAAAACAGAAGAAAAAAAAAAAACATCACGTCCCCGCGGCGACTTGTTATTCCGCGATCGGCGAAACGCGATCCTTGATCGAACCATCCGGAGGACACCAGAAATTCACGCGCGGGGGTTGGCCCGTTAACCTCGACCTCTCTCCGCGATTCGAGGCACGTACATATATCCGCCGCGGTCGCCGCTACCAAAGCCGAGGAGGTCGATACCGCGGGAATTTGCACGGGAGCGATGCTGCCAACGACCTTTCTCCTCTCGACGGCGATCGCGATTCTTTTTTTCTTCCTCTGCCTATTATATATACATCCTCGTTTACGTTTCCAATCGAATGTTCCGCTCGCGTTTTGGGTCAAGCGGTTATGCAAAGCGGTTACGGCCCCGATAGGAGGCCGCGATCTATCGGTTTAACGCCGCGCGGACGTAATTGTGTAAGTGTGTAGATACATAAGCCGAGAGCGAGAAAGTGCGAAAAATCGAAGGCTCTCTCGCTTTCTGGCGATTCTTCCGAGATAACGGTGTATATATATAAAGATCGCGAGCGTAACAAGTGGAGTCGAACCGGTTTTATAAAGGAGTATCCGGTTGGTTACGATGATTTCGACGGCGGTTTATTGCTTTGTCCTTCTTAAACAAAAAAAAATGATGCACAATGCGCGAGAGTAGATTGTGAGCTCGAGCGAGAGACCTGCATTGAATTTGTTATTATAGATGGAATATTGTTTACTTTAGCGGCTAAGTGGATCTCGCTTTTTTTGCCCGATGGACGTAGAAGGCAGCGTTCTTCTTTTGTATGATGAAACTGAAGCTTTCTACTGTCTATGATTTCACTTTCTCTGAATATTTAATTGTACACCGTTTTACATATTCAAATTTGACAAGTTCATCGGACTGCAGTTTAGTGTTCGTCAATGAGACGAAAATAAAAAAAATTCAAATCACCCGTAACGCACCGATAAAGTTGATTCCGAGGCACAAACTGCCGACACTTCGAGACTTTTATTTAGAACCTCTTTTTTTTTTTTAAACTAAATTTTCTAATAGAGTTTTATTTGATCGATACAACTTCCGATTGAGGGAACCCTTAACGGTGTTCCGTCGTCCCTGTCTTTCTCCACCACAATAGACACACGAAAAACCCCCAAAAAAAACAATCAGTCAATCGCACGTCAAATAACAACTCTAATAGATAATTTCCCTAATTCTAGCGAATCGATCATGGCTCTACCGGTTACTCTGCACAGGCGGCGTCGATCCGGACGATCCCGACAATCCGGTGGACAATCCGGAGCACGGCTGCATGACCTGGTTCCGCGACTACCTCGCCTGGGCCCTGAACAGGCCCCTCGTCAAGGTCCTCGTGATCGTCGTCTTCGGGCTGTACCTCGCCGGGGCGCTCTACGGGCTCACCACGATCAAGGAGGGCCTCGACAGGCGCAGACTGTCCAAGGAGGACAGCTACTCCATCACCTTCTACGACCGGGAGGACCATTACTTCAGGGAGTTCCCCTACAGGATACAGGTTGGTTTTTAAGTAAAGTTTTGCGGAGGAACGTATATATAGTAGTAAATAAGTTTTTTCATCTTCTTTTTCTCAACGTTCACAATGAATTGCAGAAAATAAACTTTTCTGCCGAGTGAAAAAAAAAAAAACGACCAATAATAGAATTCATCAATGAGCTGTCGCTCAATCGGCCGGCTCGCCTCTCTCGCGATTTCTATTTCCGAGAGTTTCCTTCCGAATCCAGGTCAGTGTTATCGCTCCGCTCTCGCGAGTCTCGCTCTCCGCGAGAGAGAGAGATAGAAGCCAGGAGAGCCGCACATCTCAGCTCGATCGATCAATTAAACAAACCTCTCCGTTCGCGCCTCCTTTTTACACCGCGGCCAAGTGCGCGTAATCGCGTGCAATTATATCACGCATCCCTTTCTCCCCGCGATGCGGTTCTCTCTCTCTCTCTCTCTTTCTCCTCGTTCTTTCCGCCTTTGCCGCGGCGCGCGCGCGTGGCTACAGGCAACTTTCTCCGGTGTTTACGGCTTTTTAAACGAACCGTATACCGGTGTATACCGGATAAACCTCTCCCGTATTGCGCAACGGGAGCTTTGGGGAATTACGTGGACGGAGACACCCCGCTTTCGTGGAATTACCCGTAATTGTCGTATACGCGAGTCGGCGGATTGAGTCGAGTGACGATTCGATTTTCGCAACTGAATTTCGTTGGAGTTTCGTTTCGTTTTCTGCGCGAATTGAACGAATTATCGAAAAAAATTGACTTAAAATTCATTTGCATAATAAATTGTAAAAGAAACTTCAACGTAATTCCATAGCAATCGATCCACTTTTCCAACCGCCCATTATTATAGAACACTAAAAAAGTATCGCACGACACCGAGAGATGATAACAGCGTTAGAGACCAACGTATATATATATAGACCCGCGCATCATGCCTCTGAGTAACGATTACGCACAATAAAAAAATGACAATCCTCACTCGAGCGGTCGAGATTCTCGGACGAGTCGTCGTCCGGCTATACACGCGAACGTCGGAAGTTGCGCTCGTTGAGAAAGGAAATTCGCCTTTTCCCCGACAAAGCTGCGCGCGCTCGACAATGTCGGCGTCGATTTCGTCGATTTCCTTTCGTCGGAACGCGCGAAAGCCTCCTCTCGGGAAGTCCGCAACGGAGAGCTTTGACCGCGGCGACGTGTTTACGTAAGCACGCAGTTTCGGAGAGCGATTTGGAGGCTCCTCTCCTCTCCGATTCGCCCGAGCGGGAAAAACGATCGCCGCCTCGCTTTTACTTCGAACGCAAAAGGGACTTGCGCAATATCGAGAGCGATCGATGATTGTCGGGGCTGCCCGCGCTTAACGGCCCGTTCCCCGTAATGGAAAATCGCTTGTACGTTAACCGCTCGCTTGATTATGGTCATTTCAATTCGGTCGGCTAACTCCACTTATTGCCGCTTTTTAATTCGTAAACGGACTCTTTTTTTTCCAAGAGTTTACCGCAATTTTAGCAATGACATTCACTTTTCTTCGGCCTGGCGTTAAAACTTTAAAATTTTACATCGGTCCTCAAAAAAACACGAAATCAATAGAAATATCGTTAGAATTTCGATGTCACTAAATCGCCGCCTTTACCCGCAGGTGATCGTAAGCGGCCAGTACGACTACAGCGATCCGCTGATCCAGGACCAAATGGAGAACCTCACTCGCACCCTCGAGTCGTCCAAGTACATCAGCGAGCCGATCTACACGGAGAGCTGGCTACGCAGCTTCCTCAGCTACGTGGGCAAGGACGGCGAGGACGTCAACATGACCATCAGCACCGAGGCGAGCTTCATCCACGCGCTGAAGGAGGTCTGGCTCTTCCCGACCAGCACCTTCTCCCTGGACGTGAGGTTCGACGAGAGCGAGGAGCACATAATCGCCAGCCGATTCCTCATCCAGGCGGTGAACATCAGCGGGACCAACATGGAGAAGGACATGGTCAAGGAGCTCCGACAGATCTGCCACGATTCGCCTCTAAACGCCAGCGTCTTCCATCCCTACTTCGTTTTCTTCGACCAGTTCGAGCTCGTCCGCCCGACTAGCATCCAATGCATGATATTCGGCGCTCTGACCATGATGCTGATTTCCTTCATCTTCATACCGAATGTGATATGCTGCTTCTGGGTGGCGTTCTGCATCGTTTCGATCGAGTGCGGCGTGGCCGGATACATGGCCCTGTGGGACGTCAGTCTGGACAGTATCTCCATGATCAACTTGATCATGTGCATCGGGTTCAGCGTCGACTTCACCGCCCACATCTGCTACGCGTACATGAGCTCGAAGAAGAAGAGACCGGACGAGAGGGTCAAGGAGTGTCTTTACAGTCTCGGTTTGCCGATAGTTCAAGGAGCTCTGTCGACGATTCTGGGCTTGGTGGCTCTGCTGCTCGCCGGGACTTACATCTTCTTGGTGTTCTTCAAGATGGTCTTCCTGGTGATCTTCATCGGCGCTATGCACGGACTGTTCCTCCTGCCGGTTCTGCTCTCCCTCTTTGGACCGGGTTCCTGCACGAGCTTCGACAAGGAGGACGACAACGACAAAGAAGAAAAAGGGGTATCCAAGCTACCTCAACCCTATGTGATACCACACCCCACCCTCTTCTACCAGAACGGCAAAGACGCCACTCCAGTCGTCAGCCTAGCCAATTTGGAAGATCGAGACCTCGGACTCGGCACCAGCGAGGACAGCAACTCCACGGAAAGCGGATCCTCCCAGAGCAGGAGGAAGCAGCGACAGGAGGACCAGGACGACCAGAACCGAACGCGCTACGAGGACTGGAGAAGGTCGGTCGGGATGCTTCACAGCATGTCGCAATTTCAAGCTCCGCCTCCGGACTATCCCGGAGCGGACTTCAGTTCCGGCAGGAACAACAGGCCAACGACGATGTACCCGGGCGACTACCGACGCAGCCGATCTCAGCACAATCTGAACCAATCGCCAGCGAGATACTTCACCGACCCCTCGTATCAGCAGACGCGACGCTATCCGGAATAAAAAAAACATGTGCTGCGAGTGATTTCTTTATATCAAACCGATATGTTTAGCTGATGAATAAACATTATTTCGATGTTTTTATATATATATATATATACACAGGCGAAAAGCAATCATCTAGGAATTGAGATGTTGTCCCTTTTCGTTATGCATATCCGTTCGTACTCGTGACTAGTTACAAAGACTATTTTTGACTAAAAGTGACTTTTTAACGTTTCGAGAGTATATTGCTGAATAGACTTCTTTAAACTCTAAAGATAGTCGAGATTTCGACAACGAAGCAGTCTTTTTTTTTTTAAATAACGACGTAGCCTAGGAATTATGAATCATTGTTCTGTAGTTAAGGATATTTTTGTAATATAAGCAAGAGTCTTCGTTGCCGAGTGCCTTTGTTACGGCAGCATTAAATTTTACAAATAGTTTAACTATATGAATCCGTTTTTATCGATTACTTTTAACGACTGATTTAATGCTACTTTGACGATGGCTTGGAAAGAACACAACGAATATTTTTGCCAAAGAGACGTCGCGCAGGACGGGAGATGCTCGCGCAAAACCGGCCGGCGAAACCGTTTTGTCGGCGGCACAAATCAAAACCAAAACGTAAAACGTAGCCTCGGAGTGTTCTGGCATTTTGAATTCACCGCTTTGCCGTGAAAAATACTAGTATACTTTTTTGTAACGTGGGTTGCGACATTGTTGTACGTTTTAGTCTGTTATCTTATCTTCAATTCTCATTGTTATAAAAAATGATTATGGAATAATTATGATTATACTAATGATGAAAGCCTTTCCTATTTTCGTGTTTTTTTCATTATTATTATCATTGTTATTGTCACTATTTAAGTTTACACATGTTTGTCTATTATACTGTGCGAGCTTCATATTTATGCATGACTTCAAGCTTGATTAAATCGTGGAAAAAGAAACTATTCATAATCATTTAAAATAGAATTGACAAAATATTAATTATGATAAAAATTATTGCAAACCGACGATGGAAAGAATATTTTTATGCTTTTATAATCTTATAGAAACATAATTGTCGCTAAAATTGTATTCGATTTTGTAAGATAAATAATAATCAAAGATACTCTGGTATTCATAGCTTATTTTATTGATATTTTTTAAAATATACTTTAAAGTTGGATTTATTATTTACAATTATTTACAAAATTGTAATTATTGTATTATGAATGAAAAATTTGTATGTAATAAATAAAGAATGTTTGAAATATTTGATATGAAACTGTGAACAATAAATAAATTTTATTAATAAATTTATTATTAGAAAAATTATGATTGTAAATTCTTTCAAAATCCTTAAAAAAACCTTTGAAGCAATTTACTTTTTAATAAACTAATAACACCAACCTTCTATTTTCCCATTCTTCAAGGAAAAGTTTTTTGTAACGATGAAAACTCCGAAATTTGCATTGGTACTCAATGATAAAGATGTGATTTTTTTTTTTAAATCTAAATAATTGCAGCAGGAAGAACTTTAATGCATACACACATCAAAAACATGCGTACTGAGGCGAGGGGCTGGGAGTACCTCGCTCCGCTCGCCAAACCCCAACATTTTTGTTTCAATTTTTAATTTTGTTTAAAAATAAGAAAACTTTTTTATATAAAATAAATGAAATATAATTTGTAATTTGTAAAAAAAAGAAAATTGCTAAAATAATTAAAAATTTATATTTTTTTAATAATATAGAATTTAAATTGTGACGCTTTTATTTTGAAATTCAAATCTTGACCAATTGTATGACACTTGAAAAGACCGAATTATGACGTCACGGTCACAGTTGAGGAAACAAAAAAAAAATATCAAAACATTGCACTCAGCCCGGCTGCTACCGTGCTTTGCAGACGGTGCTGTGCAGGTTCAGACGTGAATCAAGTCTGATGCAAATGTAATAGTCTGATGTCTTCAAAAGTTCAAAAGGATTATGAGAATTGAGAAGAAGCTGCATCGATTTTAGAATTGCGAATGCTCATATTTATATTAAAGCATTAGATTTCAAGGTAAATTCCAATTTAACAATTTGAATACGTAACTTAACCTATTTCTCATTTTGTTATATTTTAATTGTATTATTTTAATTTAAATATTTGAAGTTTACTTGGTCGTGAAAAACTTGTTTTCGTAACTACTGCGTGAAAACAAAATTAATAGCCTATAAAAGCTGCATTGTTTTCTAAAATACAAATAGTACATTTACTATTTATGTATCGTTTTTTAGAAATTAAAATTTGTTTAAATATTTTTTATGTACCTCAATAAACATACACTATTTTTGGAGAAAGTAATTTGGATGAAAAATATTTATATAATTAGACCTATTTTAAGTCTCACGAGAGTGATTATAATTAAAGTGGTGTTTATTCAGTTTATCAAATAATCAAGCTTATTTCAATTGAAGAATATAAAAATGGATTCACCTTCAAAGCCAGTAGATGGACATAAACAAACTTTAAATGAATCTAAGTCTGTTGTGTCTCAAGAGTCCTTTGTTATGGACGACACTGTGGTGTTGGCTCCAGTGGAAATTGAAGAATTGGATGTATCATCCATAGACAACATAGATATGGGTGAATTTGTAGAAGCTCAGGCTATAAAAATTGATAAAATACCAAAACAGTTAGTAAATACTGTAGAAATAGTTGATTGCACACAATCAACTGAGGAAGCTGTCTCTGATATAGAAGAGCAAAATCTACTTTCACTAGAAGAAGAAGATTTGTTGACCAAACAGTTTCTAAATGGTGAATTAACGTTTTCTGAATTCGCTGTGAGAGTAGATCAAGATATTGAAATTGAAGCAGAAGAGGCTGAAGCTGGGTAAGTAAATACCTATGATATAACTGGTTTCACGATGTTTTATAAATATCTAATATTTTCAGAAATATCACTGAAAATGCATCAACTTCTGAAGTAGATACTCAAGTTCAAAAAGAAAATACTGAAAAGATTGTTAAATTTCGTGCCAAACGATCCAGAAAGAATCTTCCTGCAGCTCTACAGGGTCTCATGGGTGAAGCAAACTTACGATATGCAAGAGGAGAAGTTGAATTAGCTACAAAAATGTGTATGGAGATAATCAGGTATTTATTTGCATTAACATTTATTTTTAAGCATTGTATCTATAATATTTATTTCTTACAGACAGGTACCTAATGCTCCAGAGCCTTTTCATACCCTATCAATGATTTACGAAAATGATCAGCCAGATAAAGCTTTACAATTTGCTTTGATAGCAGCTCATTTGAGTCCTAAAGATTCTGAACAGTGGGTTAGATTGGCTAATTCGTCACTAGAAGCTGGAAATTTGAGACAAGCTCTTACTTGTTACTCCAAAGCAATTCAAGCTAGTCCAAAAGATATTGAATTGTATGAAACTCGTGCTAAGCTTCAGGAAAAATATGGAGACAGAAAAGCCTTTATCCGTGCCTACTCAAAGTTGCTTCATCAATTGGGACCGGAAGATGGACCAAACATTTTAAAGTATGCAAAGCTACTGACACAGCGCTGCATGCAAGAGAATATGTATGAGGTAGCCTTGGAAGGAATGGACAATATCTTTAAAAAGTGCCCTCAGCTGGTAACTCTTGAAGAAGTTAACGTCATGACGGAGCTTTTAATAGTACTGAAACAATTTAATCGCTGCTTGGACATTCTCACAAAATACACTTCAATATGGATTGAATACGTAAATTTAAGTAGTGAATCTGCAGACACGAGTAGTTGCGCTCCCCAGTCCAGAGCTATTGCACTCTGTAACATTCCGGACGACTTTGCAGTTGACTTAAAAGCCAAATGTATAATTTCTTTAATTGAGCTAAACGAGATAACCATTGCGGACACCTTGATACCAAAATTCCAAGCCCTAGAAAATGTTGAGGTATCCGGGGATTTATTTCTCGACGTGGCAGAGGCTTTCATGGGTAAAAAGGAATTCCACCGTGCACTGACTCTCCTCGAGCCTTTGGTCAACAGCGAGAACTTCAGTCTGGCAGCTGTGTGGTTACGCCATGCCGAGTGTTGGGTGGGCTGCCACGACTACAACAAGGCTATCAAGTCGTACGAGATAGTGCGAAAACTATCCCCTCAGCACCTCGGTGCTCGTATGGAGCTTGCTAAGCTCTACAAGCTCAAGGGTCAATTCAACAAGGCCGTGCAGGTGTTAAAGCAAGATCCGGAGATAGATGTGCTCGACCCGGGTGTGATATACGAGCGCACGAAACTTTTGTTGAAGGTGCGCAGGTACAACGAATATTTCCAGTCTGGTATGCTGCTACTTTCACGGCACTGTGTCACTCTTAGATCTAAACTCGAATTGACTGCACTCAGCAGAACCAGCGGCGTCAGGCAGCGTATGGAGATCCTCCACAGAGACAGATTGTCTAGGGGTGAACAACTACAGGATGATAATGTGCCTACTTTCTCGACGAATAACGAGCCCACTCACAAGCAGGAATTCTCTCTGCTGTTGCAAATGTGTCGCATTGCTTGCAAGCTCAAGAAGCACGGCTTATTGCAGAGGATCTGCTTCACTGCCCTTACCTCCAAGAGGTTCGCAAATGAGAACCATCACATCATGTACCTATGTCTGATATCATGTATTAGAAACAATGACTCGTATGACGGGTTCAATGTTGTCAGGGAGCTTGTTAGGAGTCGCAAGAGGTCTAAGTCTTGGAATTTGTTGAATATTATTGTTCAGAGAGCCGAGGATTCAAGACACAATAGGTTCATGATGAGGCAGCTTGGAAAAGAGGATGCATTTTCGTACCTGCATATTTTGCACGCAAATAATTGTCTAGTTTCTGGAACGTACAAATACGCTTTGAACGATTATGTATCGCTATTCAAAGTCAAGCCGAATGCACTCTTGGCTTTGCTTGTGGCAGTTACTTTACTACAAATGGCTTGTCAAAAATTTTCTTCCAAAAAGAATCAGCTTGTAGTCCAAGGTGAGGTTCAATAAAATGAAGTTTTATAAAATTTAATAGGTGAAAGTTGAAATTCTACTCTCGAACGAATAAATTATTTTAAAAATGTTTGAAACAATTGAAACAATTTGAAATTAAGTCTATTTAAAAACAACGTATAATTTTTTAAAAGATTTCAATATTCACTTACGAATGAATCATAAAATATTATTTCCCTTTAATGATATTTATCTTGCAAATTGTACTTTTCAGCAATTGCCTTCATGAAGAATTACATGAAACTGCGCGGCGAGCAGGGCTTGCAAGAAGCGAATTACAACATGGCTCGGTCACTGCACCAACTTGGTTTGTTACCCAGTGCCATACACTTTTACAAGCAGGTCCTGGAATTGCCGACACCGGAACTCGTCGAGAAGAACTCGAATCTGCTCGATTTGAGGAAAGAGGCCGCCTTCAATCTTCATCTGATTTACTTGCAAGCCGAGAATCATCAGTTGGCTAGGATGTACCTCGAGAATTATATTACCATTTAAGAGAAATATTAAAGATGTAAAATTAAATCGCTCGATCGTTATATTCATATAAGTATGAGATATTAGCCTGTCTCAGCCAGAATATTAAATGAGTTCTAATCAGAACACATTTAGTAATTTTTTTTCACTTTGTTGACTGGTGTCTTATAGATTAAGACTCTTGTCAGTTAATCGTGAATTTTAAATAAATCACGTGAATTTAAAAGATAAAATCTAATTGAAAGCTTGTAAATATCTGTGTGAATATGTTTGTACATTTTTTATACACTTACATTAATTTTAAGTGAAATATATTTTAAGTATAAATTTTCTACTTATTTCTATTTACAGTTTGTTAAAAGGATAAGTTTACTTACCCAAAGGATGTATTGTAATAAATTAATTAGATGTTATAGAATAAATTAATTTTTATAAAATTTTACTCGCTTTTCTTATAAATATTCATTATTACAAATTTTTGTTATTTTTTGCCTTTCAAATGTATTTTAATTTATTTACTCGTTTATAATGAAAATTATTCATTCCATAAATACATTCGCGTGGATTATATTTTCCAATAAATATGAGAGTACGAACGTGATTTATTTGATATTATAAAATTAAACATAAAAATAAGTAAACTTCAGATAAAAATGATAATAATGCTCATCATAAGTCTAAATAAACGCAGCAATTATTTTATTTATTCCTCAGTTTTTCCGATATCCAAAAAATACATTACAATTATTTCATGGGCAAAAGGTTAAAAAGTAAACTTTTTCTGTTCTAGAACATGTCTGAGCTGCTGCAGTCTAAAATCAAGTTTAAAGATCTGTGCCTTTTGTTCGAAGACATAGCTAAATCAAAGGGAGCACAGAAGTTGTTGGCGTTACAAAAATTTACAAGAAAGTACAATGCTTACGCGAGCAAATTCAAAGCTGAACATCCCGACGAGGTAATTATTCCTCGCCTCTTCTTTCTCGCGAATCATACGTAAAGGAAAGAAATTCGACGACAATCGTATCTAACAATAAAAAATAATTCCAGGACACCTCGCTGTACCCGATATATCGTCTGATCCTGCCAAGCCTCGAGCGCGAAAGGGGTCCTTACGGTCTGAGAACGAAGAACCTGCGCAGCTTATACGTCCGCGTGTTTTGCCTCGGAAAGAACAGCGACAGCACGAGGAGGCTGTCGAACTACAAGTAACTAAAAATAATTCTGTCGACTGACGCGCGCGTAAACGCGGGTAAATCTAAATTGACCTTTTGCAGAAACCCGCAAAATGCGATCGGCAAAGTCGAGGACTTTGCGGAGCAGGTGGTTCAGCTCGTCGACTTCCGACTGCAGAGCAACGAGACGAGCGGCTTGACGATCCTGGACGTGAACAAGTTTCTCGACAATGTCGCCGAGAGCCACAAGAATTCGGAGCAGAGCAAGGAGGAGGTCTTTCGGTCGTTCATGAAGAAGATCAGTAAGATAGAATTCAAGTGGCTGACGCGACTTCTGCTCAAGGATCTGAGGCTGGGATTGAGTCAGAGGAAGGCTTTTGAAGGTGAGAATTTGATTTTATATGCTGAGAAAAAAAATGTGGTTGACACTACCGCATTTTCTGCTAATTATAATAGAATTTTCGGTTGATTTGACAGAATTTCTAGATTGATTTTATATTGATTCTATATTGATTTATTGATTTAATAGAAACTTTGTCAAATTAACCGAAAATTTCGTTAAATTAATCGAAAATTCTATAATTCGCCGGTGCCGACGAAGACTATCCACCTCAGAAACGCCACAAAAACAATCCCCCATCAGCATTCGCTACGAAAAGAATCCCATCTACAAAAGTGCTACGAAAACTATTCCGCATCAATGTTCGCCACGAAAATAATCTCACCTTCAAAAACTCCACGAAAACTATCCCTCTTAAAAAAGTGTTCGCGAAAAGTATGCCACATTGAAAAGAATCCCATCTACGAAAATGCTACGAAAAGTGTGAAAAGTTTTCGTGGCACTTTTGTAGGTGTGAGTCCTTTCGTAACGAATGCTAACAGAGGATAGTTTTGGTGGTGTTTCTAAAGCTAAGATTCTTTTCGTGGCTTTTTCGTGTTTTTTTTTTTAGATGAGATTTTTTTCGTGGCGAATATCGATGCGGGATACTTTTCGCGAACACTTTTTTAAAAGTGATAGTTTTCGTGAAGTTCTTGAAGATGAGATTATTTTCGTGGCGAACATTGATGCGGGATAGTTTTCGTAGCAGTTTTGTACATGGAATTCTTTTCGTGGCGAATACTGATGGAGGATAGTTTTCATGGCTTTTTTTAGGTGAGATTCTTTTCATAGTCAATTTTCAGTTTTCGGATGGACCGGCGAATTAAGCAAATGCAGTTGTTACAAGATTTTTTTCTCAATGTAATTGGAAAGTTTTACATTAACAAGTACTATTGTACCTTTGAGAAATTAAGAGACAACCTCGTATGCAAATTAATAATAACACTTAAACAAAAATTCTTCGAGCTCGCCTTCCCATTCCCCCCGGAAGTGCGCCAATTTATCAGTCCCGAATTTTTCCCTCCCCACCGAAAAGAACACAAAGTCCCAAACCGCCCCTTCAACCGTCAATCGACTTTTCCAGCGCTGCACCCGCGAGCGGAGGAGCTGTTCAACCTGACGTCGGACCTACGCCGCGTCTGCGAGCGTTTCGCCGGCTCGGATCAGCAGCAGGGGGCGGAGCCGGGCATCGAGGTCACGCTGTTCTCGCACGTGAAGCCGATGCTGCTCGAGCGGTTCCGCATCGAGCAGGCCGCGCGGCTCTTCGTCGACGGGGAGCAGTTCTACGTTCAGGTCAAGTACGACGGCGAGCGCTCGCAGCTGCACTTCAAGGACGGACGGTTCAAGTACTTCACTCGGCAGGGATACGACATCACCGGGAACCACAGCTACGGGGAGACAGCTGAGTCAGGTGGGTGGGTTGTCGGATGATTCGGTTGAATTTGGGAAGTTTTTTTGGTGGTAACGAGGATACTGGGTGTGCATACGGAAATTGAAGTCTTTTTTAAGCTCTTTGACTTATGTTCAAACTTCTTAAAATACCTTGTCTTTTATGCCAGATGCATCAGAAAGATAAATTTGCAATAGTGCAATATTGGATATAGGATTTGTACAGAAATGTAGGAATATGTACTTTAAATATGTTTGAGAAACAATTCGTGAAACTTTTCAGATTGTCGCGAGCAATAACACGAGGAACAATTTAAATGTTTTCAATTCGAGAATCGTTCGAAACGAGTGATAAGTCGGCAGTTCTGTTTCAGTCTTTGTTTATGCGTGTTGTTCTACGTTATTGTCATTGGTTTTTAAAATTTCAAGCGTTTACAATAAACTCATTTTGATTAGAAGGTTTAAGCGTTTGACAGTCGTAATAAAAATAGTTCGTAATAAGAAGTTTCGTGTAAGAATATTGTACCAGAGATTTTGTTTACGTCAGTGACATTAGGCTTTAAACCTCTACTAAAGAAAACGTCGATTGCGACATTTCAGCTGTATTTCAAAGTAATTAGACCTCGTAAACAGTATATAATTGAAAAGTTTAACAAGACTCTTGCATATTTTCTTAGGCTGAAAATCGAAGAATTTAAATTCCGAGAGGAAAATTCAAAGTTATCAATTCCGTAGAAGAAGATCGATTCAGTAGACGGCCTAAATAACATGCTGTACTTTTTTATATTCATGATTTCGGGCGTCACAATGGGTCTGGTGACCTTCATGTTCCTGCAATTCTTGGCCTTGAGAGAAAAAGTAGATGATATATGCGAACACTTGGAATCGGTAGGAGCAAAGTTTCGAGGCCTCAGGAGATCTGTGACCAAAATTAACGAACAAGCCCAGAGTAGTTCAGACGCTGTAATGCGCCTGAAACTTCAAGCAGCTGCTAACGTGCGCGACATATTACAGCTTAAAGCAATGATGGAAAACGAGGAAGTCATGAAAAACTACTTGAACTGAATTTAATTAAGAGAATAAAGTCATGCTGCATCGTCTGTTTTTAATCGCTTTGTTTATTTTATTTAATCGAGCCTTCTGCCCCTTCGCCCAATCGCACGAATTGCAAAAGAATCTTTCGATCTTTAATTCAATTATTTGAGTTCGGTGTCTCGATAAATAAAATAAAAATTCCGAATCGTCAGTTTTCCCCGACTCGCAGTCCCCCCAATAATCCAGCCGTTTTCCCCGACTCCGCTCGCAGGCCGATTCCTGACCACCGAGATCGCCAGTCTGCTGAGCCCGACGTGCCGCTCCGCGATCCTGGACGGCGAGCTGATGGGCTGGCACAAGGAGCGGCGCGGCTTCGGCTCGAAGGGCGTCAACTACGACGTGAAGAAGCTCGGCGCGGACAGCAAGCACCAGCCCTGCTTCGTCGCCTACGACGTCCTGCTCTACAACGACGAGCTGCTCCTCGAGCGGCCCTACCACCAGAGGCTCGAGAGGCTCGAGGCCGCTTTCACGGAGAAGACCGGCGTGCTGATGCTGTGCAAGAACAGCCTCGTCTCGAACGTGTAGGGAGTACTGTTTCACATATTTTGTGACCTGTTCGGATTTCAATTACTTAAGAACTAACGGAAGTTGGAAGAATTTTTAATCGTCTTTTTTTTTTTTTTTAATGCTCATTTAATAACAAAATTTCACTTACAAAACCTCTCTTTACAAAAAAAAAATATAAGTCAAAACAATCAATGAAAGAGAAACAGTCGCGGTGGATGTTCGCAAAAGCTAATTGCGCCGCTCCTCTTCCAGCGATCAACTTGTCAAAATATTCAGGGAGGCGGTGGAGAACGACGACGAGGGCATCGTTATCAAAAGGCGCGACGGCTTTTACAAGCCAAACGTTCGCGAGAAGAGCGGCTGCTTCAAGATCAAAGCCGAGGTATGTGACTCACTCTGTGTGCTTTCGCGGGGCCGAAAGTAAGAGCTTAAAGTGTACGTTTGAAATTGAGCGCTCGAGCTGTTTGTTAATTAATCGTCTGCGCGCATAGAAATAAGATTGTATTTTAAAAAATTATTTTTTTTTTTTCGTTTAATCCTGCTTAACAAGGTTTTCTCCGCTGTACCTTCCATTCTTTGAGTAAACTCCCTCAGTTTTTATATTTTTACGTTTCTAAATGTTAACAAAGAATAAAAAAAATAATCCCAGTTTCTTCAACCGATAAATATAATGTCCTTGTTTCTTTTTTCTCTAACTCAAAATGCTCCTCGTTAAAGCTCACTAAACCCTCACCAATTGGTACAAATACGAAAACGCGTCACAATTAAACATCTATACCTTCCAGTATTCCGACGGCCTCGTACAGGACTTGGACCTCCTGATTATGGGCGGTTATTACGGGTCAGGTCGACACATCGGAATGCTCAACAGCTTTCTCGTCGGAGTGGCCCACGAGCCGACGAATAAAAACGGCCTGCCCTCCGAGTTCTCGGCCGTCGTCAGGGTCAGTTCCGGTCTCAGCGACGACGATCTGAGGCTGATACAAAAACGGTACAAGCCTCATTTTACGGACCGAAAGCCGGCTGGAATGAATGCACCCAGGGTAAATTTCACTTGCGATTGCTAAAGTATTAGAATAATTTAATTTAATTTTATTATTTGTAGTCAGAACCGCCCGATCTGTGGATTTCAGCCAAGAATTCTCTAGTCTTGAAACTGCGCGCGACGGAAATCATAAAATCCGCGGGTTACCCTCTGGGTTACTGTCTAAGGTTCCCGAGAGTTTTAGAAGTGAGGCTCGACAAGCCTTGGTACGACACTTGCAAAAAGAGTGAATTCACGTCTTTGATCAAAGTAATTTCGAATAACTCTCCGTAAACCGCCCGTCTCCAAACCCAGCTTTTTGCACTCACAAAGCGTATCAAAATTGACAGGGCCGAGGGGCAGTGCAAAAATTGACCATCAAGCGAGAACTGAAGCCGGACATCGTCGACGCGCTCAGCGACGACGAGGAAGAGGAGAGGAGGCCGACGAAAATTCGAAAGACCAGAGCTGCAACGTCGACTTGCACCGCGACGGTGCACAAGGACTTTGTCGTCGACAGGACGCTCGAGGTCACTCGTGTCTCCCGATTGTTCGACGGCAGGGAGTTCAACGTGATCAACGGCAACGCGGAGCTTAGCGCGCAAGAAATATCCGTTATTATCAAAGAGCATATGGGCAAAGAAGTGTCCAATCCTGGGGAGAATACGTTCTGCGTGATTGTCGGTGATCCCGAAACGGTAGGTTTGTCGCGCCGCAAAGTATACTAAGAAAAATAAAGATTTAAATTTTATTGTATACACGGAGAGAAATTGTTTAGAAAAATTACTATACTCGTCAGTAATGCGAGGACAGACTTTCAATTAGGGTAAAAAAATTTTATACTTTATATTAAAATTTACTATACGTTTAGTAATTTTTGCTAAACTTTTAATAAAAATTGTTAAAAATATTACAAAAATTACTATAAAGTATAGTAATTTTTACCCTAACTCAAAGTCTGTCCTCGAGTTACTGACGAGTATAGTGATTTTTCTAAAAAATTTCTCTCAGTGTAGTCAAAATGCAAGTAAGATATACTAATTTTTAAGGTAAATTTTACTATCTGCTGGTTATAATTTTACGATTTGTGAAGTATTTAAAATTTCTATTTAAATGGTAAAAGTTTACTAAATTTTTCCGTGTCTTGTAGTTGCTTTCGTGACGAGACGAGTCTGTCCCTCGACCACAATAAAAAATAGTAAATTTATCCTTCGTTTTTTTCAGTGCGACGATTAAAAAAATCAAATTAAACATATTATTAATCGATATTGAAACATTAAATTATTTTTAGTTGAGAGCTAAGACCAAAATATCAAGCAAAAAGTATGACGTTGCAAGTGTTTCGTGGCTAAAAAGAGCCACGAAGCAAGAGAACCTGGGTAAAATTCAAGAGTTTTATCCTTGGGAGTTATATTCCATGCGTCCTGCAACAGAACGCAGATTAGCAGAGCTCTACGACCAGTACTGGGACCACCACGAGGAAGACGTAGATGAAAAGGCTTTCGAACGTGTCTTGAAAAAAGCTGAAGAATTGGTAACTTTCCGATTTTTTAAATATTTTTATATTAAAAGTTTTTATCATAAATGAATGCATGTTAAAAACAGGAGGATAAAGACAACGAAGTGCCAGTTTCAAAAATGAAAGAATTGGATAAACTTATTTTTGAAGATGAGGTTTCGCCGCTTTCAGTATTTCGTGGAATCGTTGGTTTATTTCACGACAAAGATGATGTCGAGAAGTATTATTTTACTGCTATGTGCGGAAAAGTTGAAGAAGAATTGAATGCTGGCATCAATTATATATTTTTAAATGATGAAGTTTCTACAGATCTTTTAAAAAACTACGAAATTAAATTAAAAAATTTAAATTGTGAGAAATCGATTCTAGTTTTAAAAAGTCAATGGATAAATGATTGCTTTACAAGCCAAAAATTAATTTCTACTGAAAAGTATATTGTGATTTTTTAAGATTATTTTAATATTAATTATTATAAAAGATTTATTTGTATTTTAATTGTGCAATATTTTTTCAAATATATAGTAGCATGTTGACGACTATACATATGTAAAGTTTAAAAATAAACATATGTAATTTTGTAACTTACGGGCTTAATATATATTTTTTACTATACAAAAAAATTTGTTTTATTTTTAATTTATGTTTTACCTCTTACCCAAAATTTTGTACAGATATAATCAAATATTTTAAGATAAAGAAAAACTTTTCATCTATTAAAAGTTACTCAAACAATATTTAACGATCCTTGCCATATTCAATCGCAATCCAAGCAAAACCATCGCCTACCCTAATAATAGCAAAAAAAAGCATCGCTCCTTGTATCCCCCCTCCAATTGTTTTGCGCAATCCTAGAATCGCGTCAGTGAAAATAGGCGTTATTATACTTTAAAAGACAGTCGCGCTTACAGCCGAAGGAGCGCAATTGAAACTCGGGGAGGGAAAAATAATCAAGCGCCCGAGCGACGAGTGTCACATGGGGGAGTAACAGTAACTTTAGAAATAGACCGGGTCACTTTGGCTCTCTCTCGCGCTCTTTCTTGTATTTTCGTTTTCCGAGGGAGTAAGGAAGAGACTGACAGGCGGCCAGTTTGCTTCGGTTTGTAAAGCGTATCCGCAAGAGATGAAAAGAGGAAGGAGCGAGGCGACGTTATTTGGGAACAAGATTTCGTTAGTTTTACGGCATTCTTGAGTTTTTTTTAAAGTCTTTGGAAATAAAGAATTGAGATTGTAGTTTATTAAGTAAATTGTAATTTTAAAACCGTTGGTGTAATTCTAATAAATTATGCAACAATATCTATGCGGATTATATGTATATGTACATTATTTTTTAAAAGTATTTTTAAAGATTCATAAAAAATATCAAATGTTGCTATCCTACAAATTTATAACTATTTCACGTCGAATTCTTTGACTGACTTGTTATTTATAAATTTAAACCTCTTCATTTAAAGACATTGCCAAGAACGCCTTTGTTTTGATTTGACAGGCAAGGAAACTTGTAAAGAGGGAAGAATGTGTCAAAAACACGCGTTGAAGAGCGTTTCTTATACAAGAGAAAACAGAAAATCATCATAGAGTGAATAAAAGCTTTTTCACAACGGTCAAAATTAAAAACACAAACTTAATACATACAAGAATTATATTTTCAATAAATACATATATAAAGCATAGTAAGGATAAATTCAAAATTGTACTCTGTAAACTATATACGAGTACAAAAACGCTATCAATATACAAAGAGAACCTCGACCTAAAAACAACTGCGATTAATTGCCATAAAAAAAGCGGATTAATCGTCGCAAATTTATAAACACATCCGCAAGCTTTGTCGGCTCTCTTCTTGCTCCTTTCCCACGCATTTCGCAATTTATATAAAAGCATAAAGCAGTTCATTGAGGAAATTATGCACACATGCACTTTGGAGATCCACTGCTTACGGTAGAAATAAGATCTTGATTGTTCATTGTTGGCTTTTTGAAGCGTTGCTGTGAATGTAAACTTAACTTTGTTCTATTAAAGTCATAGAAAATAATAGATGAAAGTTTTCTTAATTATTTTCATATTATTTTATGATATATTTTTCATTATTTCAATTTATGAATTTTGCGTTTTCATATAAAGATGTTATAGGTGGCTAAATATTGTACTAACATCATTCTAACATTTCAAAGATATTTCGAAACCATTAATTTCATGCTTTCTTAAAAAACGTTCAAAAAGTAAAGTTACATGTAGCGACTTGCATTCTCTTCGTTTTGTAAAAAGACAATTTCAACAGAGCGTTTCCTATAGTTTTCTTCGACTTTCAAAAATAACTGACGGTATTCTCATTTCCCAATTTAAATGACATATTATCTTCCGAGAAAATCTCGTTTAAATTAACATTTTCTGTTAAGAATTAGTTTTCGGATAATAAATGGTGAACTCGAAACGAAATTGGATTTTGCGGAGCGTTAAAGAAAGCATTGCAAATTTTATAAGATTATTATTTACTGAGTTTATATGGCCTGTCTTATACATATATTAAAACAAAAATTTACAAAAATGAAACCAATGGAAATTTATATGCTTTGTTCTTTATTAAATTATCATAAATTTTTTGAGAATATTGAATGTATATAATTTTAAAAACTTGAATAATTTCAAAGCATCTTTATCCAATAAAAATGTTCAAACAAATATTTATCTTTAATAAAATTTAATAGACTTCTAGATTCTACACCAACTCGAAAATGTTGAGTTTTATTTAAAATAACTTTTAAATTGTTTTCTTCTCTTCTCTACTAATTTACGCAGTTGCTATTCTCCTCGCAAGACCATTAATCATAAACTTAAACACAAATAACTCTCAAGTCTCCTTCCCACAAATGTGTATATATTTTCATTAAAAAAGTATTCACTTATAAAAAAAAAAAAAAACGCATCTTACAAAAATTTGGTAAAATTCTACAAAAAAAAGTGCAGCACGTACAAAAATCTTCCGAGCCTTGGCGTCCTTCGAAAAAAGAGCTCCACTCCCACTTAGCTCCTCCGAGATACGAAAGCTCGAAAACTTGGCAGCAGGGCCGGCAGGGAAGCTAAAATAAGTGCCTCGCGAAACTCCTGGCTACTAGGCAAGAGAGAGAAAGAGAGGCATCCATCCAGTTTCCAGCGGCGTCTACTTATAGACACGTCAGCACGAGGGACACGTACTAATTGAGTTTTGGGACGATAACGGTCCACATCCCTCGTTAACGGCCGGCCCGAAGCCTCGGTAAGAGTCGCACTCCTCGGTGTCGGGAGGCTGCAAAAGAAGAGGCAACTGCTTTCACGAGCTGCTGGCAAAAAGTGACGACGGCACACACCACGGCTTGCGACAAAGGCTCGAGGCTGTCGCCAATGACGGCTCAATGAAAGCGCTTTGCAAAGACGCCGTAAAAGTTAACCGGGTCTTTTGGGCTTTGTGTTTTTTCGGTTCGCAGATTTATCAATTCTTCAAATGTTAGTCGGAACAAAGAGCAAGTAGTTGGCAGCGTTTAAAAGCGCAAAATTGAGAATGAAAATGTTCCGGGGATAATTTTTGACTTTAGATGCGATACGTTATTCTAAAATTATGCATTCTTAAAAACGTTTATCGAAATATCTAGCCGAATTTATTCATACTTTCTTTCTAATCCAATGTGGTTCTTCGCAGAAGGAAACTTGTTTCCTTGTCAGATACGATTTGAAGGTTTCAAGTTTATCAAGCGGATTAATTTTTGCCTGCATTAAAAATTATTAGAAATCAATGATTCTTGTTACGTCACTGTATTCTTAATCGAAGCAAAATAATGTATTATAATAAAACGAATAATTCTTTATTTTTAAAATTTATGCAGATCGAAATGTTTTACTCCATTAAGCAAAGCAAAGCATTTGTACGTAAAATAACTCACTGCTCCGTACACTTCTTCGTCGCTAAATTTGTAATTTTTCGAGAGCGAATATTGGTGACTGCACTCGTCCAGGCATTCCATACCCGGTATAATTTCCGTGTGGTCCGTGAAGCTCGTCTTGACTTGTTGTTGAAAATTGAATGAACCGCCTCGGTGAGTTGGCTTGTCCTTCCGATACGAGCAAGATATTTTTTGTTCCATCTGGACTCCCGTGAATTTTCTTGGTGAGCACTGAATGGGATTTCAAAGTTTCGAAGAGAATTAGTGTGATGTAAAACATTTTTATCGACGGGCGTATTGGAAATATTTCGCAGTGGATTACGAGGAAAGCTGTTAACTTTATTTACATAGGAAAACTAATGGATGTGTACATTATATGATACGCAATGTACTTATACATATAGATTTGATACAGAAAAAAAATGACGGTTTCTATCTTTTTCATGCTGGTGCAAAAACGACAAAAAAAATAATTGTTAGAAACTGAAGGAAATCGACCGAATAGTTCAAACTGAGAGTTATAACAAAGCTAAAATATTTCGAAAAATATACATTTCTGGTTAAAACGGACAAATAAACGTTGGTCTAGGCTTGTTTTTCAAAATTTTTCTATAACGCCATAGAAATAAGTAACCTTGAACAATTAACGTGAAACTAAAACAGAAATCCTTATTCAAACTTTAAAACAGACATGCTTTACTTAGGTATAATAATTATGTACAAATACAGGGTTCGCGTGACGCGCTCCGTAATTGTTTGTCCAAAAGTAAATTCATGAACAGAGATATATTGCTGGGCCCAAGGTCTGTACGATACGCCTCGTAATTTTTCGAATTTAAGTGTAAAACTATCGAGAGATGTCCTTAACCAGCATAAATACCACTTTATTAAGCACCTAGACTCGAAAAATTACGGAACGCATCGGCTGCACCACATCATCTTGAAGTTTAGCAGCGCAACAGAAGAATACTCTCCGTTTCCGGAGGCCAGCAACGCAAACAAAGAAATGCAAAAGCATATAAAAAAACTGCCGGGAAGCAGGCGACATTAACTCACCCTGCCTCTACCATGCTTGGCCGCAGGGATTACGACGGCGGTCCCCACAAGGCTTAGCTGGAGCTTTCCCAGCTCTTGGAGAGTCCTTTCGAACTCGGCCTGCATCTCCTCTATGTCCAGGTACTGGATGTCCGCATGGGTCTCGCACTGCGTCTGCGCGTTGCTCACGGCATTCGTTCGGCCTCTCGAAGGGCACTTTTTCGCGCTTCGGGGCCGGCACTTCCGCCGGCTGCGAGGGACCGGGGACGCACTCGACCTGAGGGACTTGAAGCTCAGCTTCGCCAGAGACGCTTTGGCCATCTGTAAGGAACGCATATCGTTTCTAAAGACTTTATGTAGCTATGCTTGCCGAATCGACGGTACAGAAATCGAAAACGAACTGCACGCCAGAACGCGCGATGTCAGCAAAATAAACGAGGGAGCGGTTCACCTTTTCCGTCGTGCTTAGTAGAGACTTGAGACTTTGACCCACCAGGTCGCTCAGCTGTTGACGGCACGGCTCTGGGGGCTGAAGGCACGGCTCTGGATGCTGAATTACCGGCACAACAGCAGTCCCCTGTGACAGGGTCTTGGACGTAAGGGCCACCTGCATCTCCGCTGAAAGGACAGAGTACTCTGCGTAAATGTTTATTCAATGTGTACAAAATGAATCGTGAAATTTCACAGCGAAGTAAGCCGTTTTACACTCGTTAAATTTTCATATTTTAAAGAAACAGCTGTCCACTTACGGCTCAAAGACTCGGCATTTACAAGCGTACTGGGCGCTCTGTCTGGTGGCCTTTCTGAAAGGTCATCGGGACTTTTTTAATGTTCTCGTCCAAATCCGAGGTGATTAAAGCCGCATAAGGAGCAACGTGTACTACCGTAAAGCAAAGTATATATTTACCCTTCTGGACAGAAGCATCGAGCGGGTCGGCAGCTGGGCAACAACACAGAACTCTAAATATAACCATCGGGTTTCGAATCCATCTTACATAAGGCAGTTGGCTGTACGACGCACTTGTCAAACAATTCAACGAGTACACATGTGCATATTCCAGTGCTCGTACAGTCAACCCGACTCACCTGCTCTTACGTCGCTGCATGTCCCGCTCGCGCGCCGGACAGAGACATCTCGGCCGCCTAGAATACAGACATAACCTCACTTTTAGCGGTTAAGGGAGGGGGGGGGGAATACTCACTTCTCCTTCAAGATGGTCTGGCAGAGTATCAGCATGCCGGTGAGGCCCAGCAGGAACTTGCCGAAGTACCAGCCGTAGGCGGTCGGACACGAGTGCGCCATCCTCGCGAACGTCCACTCCCTCAGAACTCATTACGCGGACACCCGTGGGCTCTTCTCCTCGCAGCTTCCATAGGTGGGAGGGGCCCCTTCTTCTACGAGTGCGTTTCGCGGCGAGGAGCTGGAGGATTCAAGCGACGGCGGCAGGAGGTTGGTGTGTGAACGAGGGGTGATGGATGCGCGTCGGGGCGTCGGGCGATGCTCGCTTTTTTTTTTTTAAGGTTGCGTTTTGACAGCTTGTCTCGGGGGCTGTGGCTGTCTGTGAATTTTAACGGCTTTTTTTAAATTTCAAAAACTGCGATGTCGACGTGGAATTTGCGGTTAAAGAGTAAAATGAACGTTGGTCCAAGCAGATTATTGTCCTTCAATTCTTTTAATTACATTTAACTTTCTTCTTTTTAATTGCGATGTAAAAATTGCTTCTTTATACTTCACTCTACAAACGTACTAAAAAGAACAACCAAATACCAAAACCACCTTTCAAACTTCCAATCTCTCCCGAACACCGCAGAATCGCGTTCCTCCCGTCGCTCCCCCAAAATATTTCGCCTCTCAAAACCGACTCCCCCCGCTGAAATAACCGCGAGAGCGAACGAAAAAAGCCGCGGAGAGACGATAACTCATCCTCTCTCCCGAAAATCCTCAGGCCCCTAAAGCGCGCGGCTCGACACGCGTGTAGCGCTTTGACAGCGAACAAGCCGCGCGCTCGTCAGAGGTCGTTAGAGTAAAAACGAGGAGGTTTTTCCGACGCGCCGACTGACACCCCCTTCGTTCCCGTCGGATTCCGCGCGATTAACTGGCTGCTTCGCGCGAAGATGTATATATATTTATAACTCGGCGGCGGGACGAAGTATCGAGCGCTAAGTACTCGATGGACAAGGCGGCTCTGGCGATGGGGTCGGGTTGGAACGTTTTTGGGAATTGTGAGGAGATTACTGGGAAGGCCCGTAATTGGGTGTTTAGCGGTGTGTTTACTGGTCTTTAAAGGTAATTTAATCTCAAAATTCTTTCTGTCTTAAATCATTAATTTGACCTAAAAATTACGTGACATTGTGACTTTAGATTTTGAGACTTTTAGACCCTTAGATATTTCCTGTTCCCCTGATACACCTTATAATCCCTGTTGAAAATATCACCTCGATTTAACTGGATTCCAGTGATGATGATATTTTCTTCCTAAGATAGTTTATATACACGGAGAGAAATGTTTTAGAAAAATTACTATACCCGTCAGTTATTCGAGGACAGTCTTTGAGTTAGGGTGAAAATTACTATACTTTACATTAATTTTTGTTATATTTTTAACAATTTTTTATTAAAAGTTTAGCAAAAATTACTAAACGTATAGTAAATTTTAATATAAAGTATAGTAATTTTTTACCCTAATTGAAAGACTGTCCTCGAATTACTGACGGGTATAGTAATTTTTCTAAACAATTTCTCTCCGTGTATGTTTTAAGCTCTTTACTTCCCTCTTCCGTTCGACACTTTTGATTTACGTGTAAACAGATCAGGTTTTCTTTTTTTTTTTTTTAAAGACTAATACATTACACTTTATTATCGAATAAATTCTTCGCGCAATTCCAATTCGGCAACCTTTAAAACACATCATCTCGCAACCCCAGTCATTCTTAACGCCTCCTTCGCTCCGGAGCAACACAAGTCCATGTTATACATATATTCTTTGCTCCTCCGCTCATTTTTCGACATATGCCCGCAGCGTCAACTTCCGCGGGGGAGGGAGAGGAACCGAGAGAGAGAGAGAGAGAGAGAGCGGATCGCCGCCGAGCGAAAATAACGATGTCAGCGATCCGTAAAGGAGAGAAGCGCTCTTTGGCTGAATCAACAGAGAGAGAGAGAGAGAGGCTCGCGATCGCGGCGGGTAATGGAAGAGGGATATCGGCGAAGCGTCGCGCGCATATATTTTGACCGAGAAAACATTCACTGGGTGGTACGAGGAGACGTTTCGCGGCGACGTCGAAATTGTGGGAGAGGCTCGGGATGTTTTGGGCTCTGTTGTTAAGGAGGTTCGATACCAAATCGCAAAATAAAGGAATGTTATTTTTTCTCTTTAAAAATGTTGCTTATATTACCCT
>JAWWML010000012.1:3469149-3482776 GCA_035047165.1 Ormyrus rosae | reverse complement strand
CCTTATTAGGCCCTTACCAAAATTCTGAAAAGGCCCTTACGTACACTTAGGGCAGCCGTAAGATTTTTCTGATCGGGCAGGTAGCCTGACCAGATCATAAGGCCCTTATAAGGTTACCTGCTAAGGTCCCGATTAGGGTCGTTATAAGGCGATCGACCTCATATTCGATTTGTTCAGTTCCCATCAAATCAAAATTATAATGAATATGAATTTCACGAAGACAATGCAAAATTATCTCTTGAAAAGATACCGATGAAAGAAGTGTAAAATATTCTAAAAATATTGAAATAATTATTAAAAATGCTAAAGACTGGGATGGTAAAAGAACAGAAAGAATGAAGAGAAATTTAACGAATTAAGATTATATTTTGGTATATTTTTATCCGTTTATACGAATAAGGCCCTCATTTTCCTCTTAAATCCGTTTCTACTCGAGCTAAAGAACGTTTCCGTAGTGTAGTGGTTATCACGTGTGCTTCACACGCACAAGGTCCCCGGTTCGATCCCGGGCGGAAACATTTTTGCAAACATTTTTTTTCAACGCCAAAATTTTTATGCAATTTTTCGTTTTTTTTTGCATTAAGCGTTTGTTTCGATAATAAATTTGTCGATTTTTTCTCGATTTTCATTAAAAAAAAAAATATCCTTGCGGACGTAGGTTTATTAGAGTCGCGCCATCTGTTGTCGTAAAATCAAACTGTAACGGTAGCTTGTCGGTGGATCATAATCCACACAGATTTTATCTCGAGTGAACGAGCAAGTTGTTCAAGTGTCTCACAGATGCCAGTTGATATCAAATAACTCGAATTTAAAAGTCTTTATTAAAGCTCGAATCTATCATTCCATAGATCTATTCCTCAACAAACGAACCTCATTTACATTGCAAACGCACAATCATAAAGAAAAAACAATATCATCCTCCTTCACCACATTTTAGAACAAAAATAAAACTCCAGTCCAAGAACGTCTCTCCCCCGCAATGAAAATACCAATTAAACGGCTCGTATTTCAGTACATCAATAATAACATCGGCCGATAAACAAGGAGGGAAGAGACAGGCAGCAGCAGCAGCCGTCTGAACAAGCGCTTCATGAAGGTTTATATAACTCGGGCATCAGTAACGGGTGACGTCATCCGGTGCAACGCTTTCAAACGGGCTCTGATCAGTCCTTTAACGTTGCTCGGCCGCGAGATTGTCTGCGACCTCGAGTTTTCCTCGACGGTTTAATTCATCTCCGCTAACAATAACCCGCCGCCGGAGCTTTCACTAAAAGACGCGCGGCTAATTAATCGAGCGGCGCAATACGAGTATAAAGCGGCGGGGCTTTTACTCGGAGAGTTCAGTTTTGAGTTTATTGCCTTTTCAGTTTTCTCATTTTTACGATTAGATAAATGGTTGCTTTTTTCGTAAAAACATATATATATATATTCTGTCGTGCTCTTTATTTTTGTGAATTTGGTTCAATTTACATCAGTTTCGATCTTTAGAAATGAACCCAATGTAAAATTGTTTGTAAATAGACGCTGCGAAGAACGATGTCATTAGACTTCTCTGGGTCAAAAGCCTCGAAATTCGAATCCCGAATCGAGTCAAAATTTCATTCCCGAAAAGCTTCCTACAAATTTTCTAATTCTCTAATACCCTCGAAAACTTCGACCCAAAACAACCTGCCGTCCCGCTCCGGAATTCGTTCGAAAACCACCTCAACATCTCCGCATCTTCGTCCCCACGTCGAAACTTGCACTCCGCCGTGCAGGTGCTTAACTCTCCCGCAAAAGTAGGCCGCGAAATCGCGCCTCTCCGCGCCGTCGGGAGATCGATCGGCTCGCGTTCCGCGTAGACGACGATGGCGGCGGCGGCACCACCGCCATGTACGCCGACTCCCACGCGGAGAAGGCCTTGAACCGCGGCTGCAATTGCCCGCGACGTCCGCGTCCGTGTGTGTGTGTGCGTGGGTGCGTGGGTGCAGCCGCCGCAGCAGCGCAGTTCTCGCTCTCCGCGCCTAAACTCCGAATGCGCGCGACCTTTTCGCGGCGTGTTTTTCGCGCGACGCCGCGAAACAAGGCTAAAGACCTTATCTCCGCCGCGGCGAGGAGTAAATAACCCCTCGAGTGTATTGACTCGTGTACGTGTATACTGAAAATTTTCGAGAGCGACGCTCTCTCTCTCTCTCTGTCCCCCGGCCCGGTGGTATTACAGTCCGCGGAGGAGGTGTGTTTGTTCGCTGTTTATCGCGGGGAGATTAAGCGCGCTCTTTCTCTCTCTCTCTCTCGGGGCGAGAGAGGAATTTCTTATTGCATTATCGATCGACGCGCCGCGGCTGCCTGCTTTTGAGGAATGAGCAATCTCGCGGGGATGATGGGAAATAAATTGCCGGCATTATTTTCCGCGCTGTGGGTGGGTGTGCGTCTTTTTTTGGATTCTGAAATTTTCTCTCGGAGGCTGGGGAATATTGAAATTTTTCTGATTTGATTTACATTGGTTCGCGGCGAATATCTGGCTCCGGGTCAGTTTTAGAACTGGCAGAATTTAACCCGCTGATTCACGTGCATTAAGTATACATATTTCTCGCGTTGCGCGTTTAACGGCGTAGCATTCGCAACTAAGTTAATTTAGAAAGAATTGATACACAACATAACTCTAGAGATTCTTGACCTTACACGATACCATAAACTATCTACAACCGCAAAGTTTTGAGTAAATATTTTAAAGTTGCTGCAAAGGTCGCGCTCGAAAGCAGAGCTGCGAAAGACACGTATATATCAATGCCGTTTATAGAAGCGCTCAGCTGTTTGCGTCGAGCGGCGGATAAACGGCAGATATTATTGCATAAGGGAGGCAAGGGTCTTTCGGTGTTTTACACGAATCGAACTTCGCGTTCGATAACACGTCGTATCTGCTTCTCGTTCGGTCGATCGAAACGTAAGACGCCAGAAGAGCCCAGACGGAGCCTCGAAACGTTCCTCCGTGTATCTTTATTTGGACGGATATGTAATAGATTTAAATTGGTGTGTTTTTAGTGCGACAATCCGTGTCGTCGACTGTAACGTTCGATCGACTGACGATTGGATTTCTATTTAAATAGCCTAGTTTTCTTTGAATAATTGAATATTTTAATTGCTTCCGCGGCTTCACGATGCGTCTATCAACCTCTCCAATACGATATCCGTTTCACGTAACGGACATTCTAGAAACGTCAAGAATTCAAATTTATCTAGTAAACAGTGTATTTCAATTCATGAAATCTGCGTTTCACTGTAAAACTTCAATTATTCAAAAGCGTTCGCTTTCGATCGCCATGAAATTTATAAAAAGTCTCGATAATATTTACAAACAAAAGCTCCTTTCCGTGCAAAGAAGCGCAGATAAAAAAAAAAAAAATAATACGCGTCGCGTCGCGAAAACGGCACTCGATCCTCCTCCTCGGCGCTGCAGTCCAGTACACCACGAGTGCAACAAATTATTGCAATATCGCGCGACGAAACGAGAAACGGCCGCGCTTGGCTTTCGTCTCTTATCGACCTCGACACGCACTGCAATCAGCCGTTTATTTAAGATTTCCTTATCTCCGCGCGGAGGCTTAAAGCCCGAGAGAGGAAGGTCGCGCGCGGCCGGCGTTCATCCAACTGCACCGAGCGACTGTGGCGGCGGAAAAAAAAAATTCGAGTGAAAGTGTATTTACGAAGCGTATTTGGTTCGATCTTTTCTGTTTTTTTTTTTTTTTTTTTTTTAGGCTGGATTGAGTTGGGTGTGAAGGAAAAATTGATGCGGGGAGATATAAATATAGTGACCGATTCTATTTTAAAAAGTTTTTAATAGAGATTAGATAAAATTAGATAGATAGGCGCGCCGACTCGTATTTATGTTTTTATAAGAGAATGTTTAGATCGAATGCATTCTGGAAAGATAATCGTTTCGAATATCTTTTCAATTCTGTAGACTTTTGTAAATTAATTTTTATCTCGACGCAGTTGATTTTTTACAGTTAACATAATAAATGTTTCGAAAAATTAATTGAATGCACATTAAATTTGCTACTTCTATACGTACAACATTGAACAATATTTAATACACATCCTAGAAACCTTTATATATACTTTAGACGTATCAATGAAAGAAACTTTTTAATTCAACTTGCTTGATTCCACGTTGTAGCCGCCACTCCCGCATATAAATTGCCACTTGATTCTCCCGCCGAAAAGTTTTACCGTTCGATCGCGACCTGTTATGCGCGACACTATTTTTCAACGCTGAAATCTGCGCTTCTCCAAAAGGATACGGCAAACGTCGATGTTTCCAGTTCTGCGAAATCGACGTTGGACGCGTCCAATTCAGAAGAGTTAGGATTCGAAACTCTTTTTTCTGTACGCCTCGATTTCGCTCGGCTGGTTATTGTAGGTAAATGCGGCATCATTGGAAGAGAGAAAAGCTGGACCGGCAGTTTGCCGATTTTTTCGTATCTCTTCGGCCTGACGACTTTTTTCCCCCCTTTATTTTACCCGAGAAACATAAGTGGGGAATCGGAAAACGCGGGAATCCTCCGATGCAACGAGTCGTGCAATTAATTCTTGCGAGTAAGGAGGGCTGCCGGGGGAATTGTTTTTCTAGCCGATCGGTTAATTAACCGCCGCGCTTCTTTGCGCACTTTTTACGATTTATGAATGAAGCCTTGATCTAATTAATTTGCTGCCGTGTAGGAAGGAGAGAAAACAAACACAATGAATGCGTAATTAGGCGCGAGACGACTAATTTGCAGCGTAATTTTAAGTGGGCTGTTTGCTTATTTACCTTTAGTGAGAAGTTTCTAATGAATTTTGCTTATTTTTTAACGGATAATTACTCGATTAAAAATTGAACGAGAAAACAAAGATTTTACAATCAGTCCGAAGCTTCTACAAATTGCTATTATATAATTAACCAAATTTTTATCGATGCAAAATATATAAAACCGCCGATAAAAAATACAAAAAAAAATAACACGTCGAAAGCATCCACGAGCCGATAAATGTTTTCTTGCAAAACACCGCGGGCGTCGAGAACGAACGAGCAAAGCGCTCCCGAAGTGCAAGTACCAATTCCAGATGCGTCGTTACTCCCGCAGAAGATTGAGAGAGAGGGAGAAAGTTGAATATGCGAAACGGGGCCGAAAAAGGGCACGCGACTCCTGGATATTATCGCGCGATCGCGGTGTGATGCAACAGCGCTGCAAGCGTGACTTTTACGGCGCGGCGCGAGGCGCAGGACGCCCTTTTTAGGAGATCTCTTTCAAATTTTTTTTTTTCTTTGCCTAATTACCTTTCCGCCGCGGTCGTTGAACGTTAAGTAATTACTATTTAATTGCCGATGGAGTTGCGACTGCTTAAAAAGTAAACCTGCCTACATTTACACACACTGCACTTCGGTACCAGCCCAAAATCTCACTAACCCAGCAGCGATCCCCGAAAAACTCCTCCCCCCTGAAAAGCCTGCACCTCGCGGCTCTCGTCTTTGGCGTGCATTGTTATCGCACAATTTAAGCGCGCCTCGCGCTCTCGGTAACGGTATTGCGCAATGAGGTAAGAGAGTCACGACTCGAGTTTAGAGCGCGCCTCGCGACGCTATAGACCTGTGTGCGCCTCTCTCTCGCTCTCTCGCGGATCTCTCGAGGAAAGGGTCACGGCGATCTCCGCCGACGACGAGCGCGCGTGCGTGTGTTTGTGTGTGTGTGTGTGTGTGTGTGTGCGCAGGTAACCTTTGTAGTAACCTTAATGCTCGCTCGGATATAAATAGCCTCGGCGCGGAGGCCGATTGTATAAAGCCTCTGGTGCTTCTGCCTTTCGATAAACGGGAGTAAACCGAGAGCTTGACAGTGACTGCAGCTCTCGAGCCGAGGTGTCGACGAGGGGGATCGAGTTGGGGATTTTTTTTTTTTTTGTGGGGGAGTCGCAATGGTTGAAAGGTGAAAAGTAGCATATTGTTTCGAGAATTAATTTATTGTACGTGTGTATGGATTGCAGTTTTTATGGTAGCGAAATTCAATGTTTTAAAGGAGAAAAAGAAGTTCGATGAAAGTGAATGTTCTCTTGTATAGTTTATTAGTACTCGGTAGATTTCTGTAATACGAAGTCTTAAAAATCGAGTAGTAATGTTTGTCTGAATGAAAAAAAAACTGAACAATTCTTTTTATTACTACAAAAATTAGCATACTGCCTAGTAAGGCGACCTAAGAATCAACTGCTTTCAATAATAAAGCCCACTATCCATACGTCAAAACTCCAAATTTTTCCAACCAAAATTTCAGCCGGCAGCGTTACCCCAATTATTCCTCCGTCATTTTCTGCAGCCTTATCAGCCCGACCGAAAGTCCAACGAAGCCCACTGCAATTATCTCGCAGCTAAAACGGCTCCGAACCCCGCTGCAATTCGGCCGGCTGCGTTATCGGCGGCTTCTCTCGCGGCACCTGAGCGAGATAAACCTTATCGCATACACACGTATTCGAGGAGAGCGAAAGCGCGGCGCGCGGCGAAGTGCGAGACTCGCGATATTTGCGAAGAATATTGATCCGAGCCGGCGACGATCGGCGACGGAAAAAGATCGCGCCGCCGCCGGAGTGATGTCACGGGACATCGAACTTGCGAGAGGTTCGCACGACGAATGTTTCCGCGGCGCGCGGATTTCCTCAAAATCGGCCGGCGATCCGCCGGTGAGTCACCGCCGCTTTCGACGACGACGCGTCGGGGAGAGTCGGCCTTTTTGCGCTTCGAACGAATGCAATGCTTGATAATTAGATCGGTTCGTAAGAATTGAAAGTGGAGCGAGAGAGTTCTTTTTCTTTTTTTCGATGGAGTAAGTATAGAATCGCAGTGCGTTTTCTGTTGCATCATCTTTCACCCGAAGCTGATTAAATATTGAACAATAGCACGATATTTTACAAATTTTTACTCCGATCAATGCGGTTGTATTTTACCGGTCGCCAGTATCTTTATGTTTCGCGCAGAACAGAGTATTGTAAAATAAGATTTATATATACGGCACGTAACAAAATACTACTGGGAATTCGTTAAAAAAGAGATATTTGTGTACACCGACTATCGATAAAACAAGCACGAAAAAAGAAAAAAAAAACAAATTCCTCGATCTTTATTCGACTTTTACGCCGACTCTGAATAAGAATATAAATAAGACCGAACGGTGGGCAGCCCGTAATTACGATAGACTTTTACTAAACCGACTCGGCTCGTTCGCGATCGAATGAACTCATAAATGTCAATGCAAAGGCCTCTTTTTTTTTCTTTCTTTTTCTTTCCGCAAAGTTTCGCACGGTCAAGGACACTCGCGCGGCGTAAAACCGTCGCTTTGCACTCTCGCTTCATTTCCATTCTTATCTGTCGCAATATCTGTGGGGCTTTAAAGATTTATTTGAATCCAAAAAAAAGAAAGAAGTCCGTTTCAAAAGCGAAACTCTCGGCTCTCTTATCGACGTGCCAGCGAGCACTGAAAGGGGAGAAAAATTTATTTTTAAGTTTCATATAATTATGCGATATTATATCATTTTTTCGAGCGTTTATCTGGCCTGCTAAGCTGCAGCGGCCGTATTCGCTGACGCAACGTCGTTTTATAATAAATTAAAAACCGATGTAAATTTCCACGCTTCTGTGTGGCGGTGAAATTTTATTTTTAAAGCGCGGCTATTTTCAGAATTAAAATTATACTGCCGCTATCGTAAAAAAGCAGTCTTTTACATGTATTTACTAGCCGAAGTGCTTTTTATAAAGTTTCGATCGGCGACCGACGAAAAAATAGTACAGTAAAAAAAAATCATTAAATGCGTATTTACTCAACCCCGTGACGTACAGTTTTCCACCGATCCCGCACTAAAAATACTGTACCCCATAACCGCATATAAATTAATTACCCTTATAATTAACCTCCAACAAATTATTTTCAGAACGAAAAGCCCCTTTTTGCGCAATGCCAACATAAATATTAATAATAAACAAGACTGCCAACGTCCGGCGTAATCACCGCAAATAACAACCCTTTGCGACAAAGAGCGTCTATTTAAAAAAAAAAAAAAACTCAGCAGCGGCGGCTCTCGATCCTTTCGTTCGGCACTACTTATAGAACCGCAGGGCGTTCATTCACGTGACGCGTGACGGCAAAACAGAGCGGTCGGGGTATATCCTAAGAGTCGACGCGCCGTTATTTTTATCCTTGCAGCGGCGGCGGCGGCGGCTCTCGTCTGCGAACAAAAAAAAAGGGGGGGAATCCAATCACCTCGCCGCGTGTTTTGACGGATTCGCGGCTGCGCGAAACGGACGAATGTAATGAAGCCCCGAGGGGGGAGGGATGACGTCAATTTCCGAGCGCTCCGATGCCCCCGAAGAGTCGGCGCGTATTGTAATTAGACGATTTGCGGGGTTTTTCGAGGTGGCCTGCGGGGCCTCGACTCTTTTGCCAGACTTTGCTGTATTATTCATTGGGAAAGGGGAGGTATTGTTTTGGGAAAAGTGTAATTGAACTTGCTTGCTTGGAATAAATTTACTCGAAGAATATAGGCTCAATCGATTAACGTGTTTTTTTATTGATTTTCAAAGAACATTGTATTACTATAGCTGTTATTCGTCATTTGGAAAGGCCGCGTTCGATCGAAGATGAAACACCTGTCTGGTGCGTTTAACTTCGCCGTAGTTTAGAAAAATAATAGACGCCAGATGCTACGAGAATATAGTGCAACTGTTGGGTAGTTTCCATTTCCTTTTTTTATTTAGAAATTCAGCGGGAAATTATTAAAAAAATTAACTTTTCACTGATAAAGCAGTAAGAAATTTAAATTGATTGGCTTCAATTAATTTCCTAAAGAAATGAAGTAACAGCAGAACATAATCTACCTTTCTTATATAAAAAAAAAAACTTCTCCCCTAATCTCACTTGAAAAGCCCAGCGCACAAATGAATATTCCGCCTTCCTCAACCCAAAAACTCTCCTCTCGCGTATCAAAAACAATCTCCATAACCAAAAAGCGAGCTCCAAAAATTTCCAATTCGAAACTCAAGCGGGGCGCATCGATCGCTCGGATCCGCGTTTCCGCCTCCCCGTAAAAGCGGTTATGAATAAGTTAACGATGCAGCTACACAGCGGAGTCTCCTCTCGATTCAGGTGGCCAGAAATTGCAAAGCAGGCCGTTGATAAAGAGAGCGGCTCTTGGCTCGGTCCCCGCGCGGCGATCAATACGCGCCGTTTTATATTATCGGCCGCGCCGCTCCACACCGAGTTTCGGCGGCTGCAGTCCGGTGCCTGCCAGTGTGTCGCCAGCCTTGGAGAGCTTTCTTGCTCCTTTTTCTCGCTCTTTCTCTCTCGGGCTCGGCGTTTTTTTTGCCCTCTCCTCTCCTCCCTCCGGCGCTTCTCTCTCCGCTTTTATATGCCTGCTTCCATATTTATTTGTCCGCTTTATTATTGTTCGCTGAGAGAGAGAGAGATAGAGCCTCGCGGTGTTTCCTGCGCTGCCATGGCGACGGTTCGTATTTGCATTCATAAATCATAAGCTGTTTACATGCCGAGAAATTTGTTACGTAAAGCCCACAGGCCTTTTTTCACCTCCAGCCGAGAGAAGTGGGAGACACGCCGAGTTCTTTGAGCTTCGTATACGGCGCTGAATTGCTGCAGCTGCGCGCGTTTCTTTTTCAAATATGGAGACAAACGGAGGGCGTGAAGTTTCTCAATTTCGGAGCTGATGGAAAATTTATAAGTTTTTCCGAGAATCGCGGTTGGAAATTGGCATTAGAAAAATTAGAAAAGAGGATTTTTAAAATTCTGCTTTACGGGGAAAAACCTGTTATTGTTATAAGAGACGGCCTTTAATTAATTCGTAAACTCTAAAAATTCCATATTTTAATGTTTTAATAACTTTCTTGCATTATAAGTATGTTAATTATTTTAACTCTAATTAAGATTCGAATGCAATGATATGCACTAAAATAAAGTATAGGTATAAAGCTAAAATTTTTAAGTCCCTCAAAAATTTCCCAAAGTATAAAGTCTCGTTAAATAATTTACATATACAGTGGTACATCTTAACAAGGAGGGCTCATAAAGCTCATTAGATAAAATGCAGTAAAATTTTTCTTTGCTCATTAATTCGAGGCTCATCCTCGTATTCACTTGCAAAACCACAATTCAAGCTTCAAAACGCCACTTTCCCCGAGCATTTCAAAAATCTCAATAATCATAATTCAACGATTTTCGATTTTACCATCAAATCCCCAACAAATGAAGCCTCCACCCAAACCGTGCAGGTCCCACCGCGCGCATATCAGCCCCGGTCGCAGCGCCTGCTTCCGCGTTCGAAGGTCCCCCGGCAGCGCGGTGTGGCGTCCAAGGTCGTCCCGTCCGAAACTCGGCAGCCGTGACCCCGGCGCTGTCACCGCGCGCAGCTGCCAGACGACGGTCCCGACCTAGGCCTCTGACCGACCTGCCTCGATTGATTCCCGCGGGCGCGCATGCGCGCGGAGAGAGCGCCGCCGCCGCCGCGGGGCTGCGTCACCCGCGGCTGTGTATGTACGTGTGTGCATGATTTATGCGCCCGGCGTGTTTTATGCACGCGAGCTAATACGACGCGAATCGCCGATTTTGGATGACAAGTGCTGGGGGGTGGCTGACGCGGTAAGCGGAAGATGATGGTGATTGGAAAAGCTACCCTTGGATTTATAGGTTGAAAAACTGAAGGTGCAAAGTCTGCCGTTGAATTGAGAGGACGTCTGGATTGGTGTGGAAAAAAGGGTCGATTGTTTAAAACTATTGTATAATGTTGGATGCGAGAGAACGTTCGGAAGAGTATGTAAAAGGTCGATTTTCGCAATATTTGGTTGCGATTCAACCATCACTTGATAATAAACTATTTATTTTAGCTACGCAATGGTTGCGGGATTGTGCGCTAGATAATATTTGTAAAACGGCACGTAAAAATATTGCACAGTTTAATGATATTCAGTTGGTTTAAGGCTAATGATACTATAAAATCACAGTAAATCAACTAGTTAATATATGATAGATAAAAGCGTATAAATTATCCGGTATAACTAGCTTGAATATCAGTCAAGAGGATTAAGAAGACCAAATATTGATTTACAGCAGAATAATGAAGTTGGACGTAAAGTTGGACTAAAATTGGATAAAAGTATATACAGCAAAGTTTAAAAAAAAAAGAATAATTTCCTACAATGATATTGTACCAAGATTCATGCCTCTTTCCTATGCAGGAACATCTCCGCGACAGACGTCGAAGCCAATTCAAACCAAGTCAAGCGAGAAGAGCAGAGATGCGTTAAGCAAAAAACAGTTTTTTTTTAAATAATTTCCGTAATTATATAATAATGGAGCTAGAATTCAGTTTGCGACGCGGTACAATTGTTCATAGAACAATGTAATATCTAAAGTTCTGCAGTATCGACGCATTTCGAAAAGCTGTGCTTACGTTTGCTCCTTGTCGTCGACAGTCGTTTCGCTTTATCTTCTTATTAATTTATAAAAGCTTCGTGTTGCAGATTAATAATATTATTATTATTGATACGACATCTTTTTTTCAAGAATATGGTGTTGCTTGGAGTATCCTGGTCTCTTAATTTTACTGCTTTCATTCGCAGTTCGTGTCTTTTGCATAAAAGTAACTTATAAAACTGTATTATAAAAATGCATTAAGTATGGACTACAAAAGTTATCGGTACAATGGTAAATCACTCCGTCAAACTCCCGCGTGTTTGTCTTACCCAACTATGAATCGTGTAGCCCCGTGTTTGCACGAAACGAACAAACTCAAATAAAAGAATAGAAAATAAAGTAGCAATTATCGAGCCAAAAAACGTAAATTTCTCACAAAATTATCATTCATCATTCCCCATTCACTATTCGTCGTCTACGCTCCTCGTCTGCAGCGTCGACCAGCAGTTGGCGCGGCAACAGTTCTCCCCGGCTGCGCGCGCGGGAGAAAAAGATGCTCCGACCTTAATCATCACCATTACTATTTTCCCTCCGCGAGATCGCGACTGAATCGTCGCTCTCGATCAATGGCGGCCCCGTAGTATTTCACGCTCGGCGCTCTATATATTATGCGCCGCGGGGCAGACGGCCTACAGACTCGGGGATCGATAGAGCTTTCCTCCCCCGAACGACGTCAGAGTACTCTCTCGCTCGCGCGCCGCGGCCGCCGGGGCCTGCTATTTTATATATACGCACGCTCCGGCCCGCGAGAAAATTGAAAACCGCACGCGCCGCGTGCCTTTTTATTTTGGGATTTGCATGCTTCGGGGGAGGCGGGAGGAGGGTGGAACGCGGCTGAATTATCGCGCGTCTTCGGATGCTTGAAAAGGGAGATTCGTTTGGCCGGTCGGGGGGGAGGTTATAAATTTCGGCTAATCGGAGCACTGAAGTATGATGTAGCGGGGAGTATTTTAAAAAATGGCAGCGTATTTAGATGGATTAATTGCGAAAAGAATAAATGGCTGGAGGCTGGAGAAATTTATCAAATGAATTTTTAGGCGTTTATGAGATATGGATTTTATCGTTAAAATTAGTAAAATTTTATTTCAGTTTCTCTGAAAACCTCTTTTATTGTACCGTTGAGAAATCTAAACATTGAGCAGTAAAACAATCCCTTTTCGCAGCGAATAAAGCCATTAAAAAAAACAATAACCTCTTCCAAATCGCTAAACGCTCCGTACACACCAACCGAAAACAGAGTCGAACAAAAGTGTCACGGTACATCTACCTCCCCCCTCATTAAAACAGCCGCGCGGCGACAAAAGCAGCGCGCGCTCGAAAGCCAAAGCCTCTCGCGTCGATCGTCGCTCGACCATCCCGACAAAAAGCCCATTCCGGCCGATATATATATATGTATATAAATGCGCAGCACCGGCACTTGATATACGCGGCTCATTATCAGCTCGTCGGCGCGCTGCAGCGGCGGCGGCGGCGACGCACTGCTGGCCTCCATTCGGCGATTATTTTTCGCAGCGCTTCCTCTGACCTTGTACGCCTCGAATTTCGGTCGGTTGCTCGAATGACGCGAGAGACTGTGTGTGCGAGTAAGCTGCAGCGCTCGTCAACAGGTGACGCCGCGCTGCGGAACCGACGCCGCGTCCGGCTCGGTTTTAATCGGCCCGCGCGGAAATGCAAGATGTGGGTCAGTTTCTCGGTGGGTTGTGCACCGGGTGGCGGTGAGGCTTTGGTTGGGGATTTTTGTAGCGTTTGTGTTTGTTAAAAATAGGAGAGAAATCGTTTATTTCTGTGCAGTATAAAAGATGTAGAAAAACTGGCTCTCGTTTTTGCTCTTTATTTTTTAATTGTTCTTCAATTCTTTTTTTTAGGCGTCTCGATTTTTAGAAGCCCGGACATCGAAACTTTCAGCAGCAAACTTTCGTTAATTTTCGTACAATAATTATTCCCGACCATTAATTAACTTTCGAATACAGTCTTGTGAAACATTGCGAAACTTGTTTTTTATTTCAATTTAATGCGCAACATTATAACGATTGGAGCTTTTTATTTGCGGGACTGCCAAAAGCTTTCGTTATAAAAAAAAAAAGAATTTATTTATTTATTTAATTATTGTCGGAAACAGTCTTGAAAAATGTGTCCCGCCGACTGAGCTG
>JAWWML010000012.1:3419326-3469049 GCA_035047165.1 Ormyrus rosae | reverse complement strand
CTTTGCTTTTTCCCGCATTGAGGCGCAGACCGGAGAGTCCCGCCCACTCGGCGACCAGTCGTGCCGCTTTAGCCAGCAGAGCAGTTCCTTCTTTTAGAGAGAGAGAGAGAGAGAAGTAGGACTGAAATCGAAACGGCGCTGTGCGCGCGATGCACTTTTACCGGCGCGCGGCGTCCTCGTCGGGCGGGCTTAAAAAAGAAAACTCGTTCGCGAGAGAGTTTAAAGGCCGGTGAGAGGCGGCGACGAGAGAAAAATCGGGGGCAGCGATCGCCCTGCGGCTCGCCGCCTCCTTTTTTTTTTTTTTTTTTTTTTATTTCGGCCGTGGATTTCGCTGAAATAAACAGCGGACCTTGGCTGCCTGCCTCCGACTCCTCTCGTTTTAACATTATCGACTGCACTCTTCCAAGCGCCTTTATCGCACGTAGCGGATTTTTCGGCTCTTCTTCGCGGACTTTTCAATTTGTCGAACGAGAACGCGAGATTGATAAGACGCGCGAGTAAGTATATAATCGGCGTATAACTGTTTGTTGCGGCGGTTCTGCAAACAATCGCGATTATATTTACTATATTATTTATGCAGATGGGCCGCGTGGAGAGAGAGAGAGAGAGAGAGAGAGTTTACATTGCATGCGACGGAAAAATCAATAATGAGTTTTATATCCAGTGTTGTACGGTCCATAAATTTGTACGTACATCCGGTTTATCCAGCGAGCATCGATAAATCAACGTAATGCGCTCTCCGCTCGACTCGTGGTTATTATCTTAAAGAGTTTTTAAAGCTGTAAAGCGCGAGTTTTTAATGACGGCGAAATAATTGTTGTAATTGCGCGTATAGTTTTCTTACCTCTATTTTGTATTTACACGCGAAATATGTTTTATAATTATACAAAGAATAGGACTAACTATGGTCGATTCATCATTAGTGTCTTACCAACAAGACTCGAACCAAAAAAATTTCCCCACCGAACATAAGACTATATAAAAAAAAAAAAAAATCTCCCCGCCGCGCTCAGGATTCCCGTAAAGTCGCCGATAAGCGCGCAGCTGCATTATCGATGCGCGCACTTTTGCGGCCTCGCGATGTGTCGTTGCCTCGACGGCGGCGGCGGCGCGCCAGATTTTCTTCCCTTCCCTCCCCCCGCCGCGGCGGCGAAGTGTTTTCATCCCGGCGCCGAGAGGAGAGCGCGAAAGCGCGGTAACCCAATTTTTTCTCTCTCTTTAGCCGCTCCGCGGCGATTATCGAAATCGAGCTCTCGCCGCGCGTTCGTTATTTCGAGGAAAGTTTCGCAATGCGCCAATTTTTTTCGCCACCAGATATAATAAAGTGTCGTCTCATCGGCGAGTGCAGCTGCGCCGAGATTAGAGCTTTTGGGTACGGCGGGGGGAGAGAGAGAGAGAGCGGGGATTATTTGGACTAATCTCGTATACGGCAGAGCCGATAAAAATATAAATTCGCGGAAACTCTGCGGGCCCGAATATCTTTCGTCGGTGCATCGGTGAATGACACGCAGACGTAAATATTGGCCGATTCCGCAAAACGCTGCACGCAACGCGGTTTTCTTATCGGTTGCCAGTTGTTTTTTTTTGTTTTCTCGAGAGAGAAATTCGCTGCAGAATTCTGCCCGAGAGAGAAAAATTCGGTCGACAACAAGCTTTATAAATAAAAAGGAGAGGGCATTATCGAGGAAGAGCTCTCTCGGACGGTATAAACAAGGCCCGCGTTACGGAGCGCGATTCGCTCGGGAAAAAAAAATTCAATCTCCCCCGGAGATATTATGCATTTGCATAACCCCGGCCGATGGCAATTTCGCGCGGAATATATGTATATCAAGCCTCTCTCGGGAAGAGTGCAGGGGTCGCTGGAAAGACAACGAGATTGACCGATGATCCTTTGACCTCCGAAGTTTCGAGCGAACGAGGAGAGAGAGAGAGAGAGAGAGAGAGAACAATTGCGCTCTCTTTCTGTGTGTGTTTGTTGCCGCGTCGATGGAAAGTAGTCGCGTCGGCGAGATCGTCGATACGCGGGAGATTTAAGCAGCCCCGGGTCTCTGTGCGGTAATTCCTCGGACTGGCACTCCGCTATTTATCGACGAGTCTCGATCGAGCAAATAGAAATAACTCTCTTTCCCCGAAGAGTCCTTGGAGCGCCAGGAGCTTTCGTTTTTTGCGCGGATGTTTCCTCGAGCGCCCGTTGCCGTTTGTAACCGGGAAAAACTCGCGACGCTGCACATTTGCATCTCAATGCGAGAAAGAGGAGACTCCGAATTCTTTCTGATCCGCCGTCGCTGTTTACTTTCGCCCCGAGAGAGACGAGAGCTGCGGTTTTTCGGTTCAGAGTCCGCGAATATTCGGGCCGCGCGCCTATTTTTCGAAGGCTGTGACGCAACGCCGGATTGCACGATGCACCCGAATGCCTTCCCTCTTTCTCTCTCTCTCTGTCGCTCGGGGCGACGTTTTCCGGCCGGGTAGTACGGCCTCTGTTTGGCCACGACAGTCACGTCAATTCGAGTGTCCGTCTTGCACGAGCCCGTATGCTGCTGTTGCCGCTTCTGGCTCCGAGTCTTTCTCTCTCTCTCTCTCTCTCTGTGTGCGTTACACTTTTAAATCGACGCCGAGTCTCTTTATTTTTTTTTATTCTGCCCGGCAGGCTTTTTTCGTTTGCTTGCATGGATTTATGACCGGAGATTTTGCCGAGAGATTCGAGAGAGTCGGAGGGGTAATGGAGGCAAAAGTCTGTGTTTTTTCTTTTTTTTCGTGCAGCGTGCAGTTTGTAAAGTAAATCGAGATAAAATTGATTGAACTTGTCGAATTTGTCGAAACGCCGCAGTTTGTTTTGCAATTACTCACCAATTTCGGGCGATTCGTTTCGTAATTTAGACAAAGTGTATATCTTTTATTGCTCCGTTTCGCGATACTAAAAGAACAAAATTGCCTCCGTTAACAAATATATTTTTTTCACCGACCAACTCGGACACTCGAGAATGAATTTATTACCGATGCGTGTCTATATTATGTAAGAAACGAAATCGATAAAGTGCCCGATCATTTTGCTCATTATAAATAATCATTTTAACTTTTAAAATACACTTGTGCCTAATCTGCATGCACATTCGATAAAACAATGCCAATTGAACCTCTCGAATCAGTCGATAAGTGCTAATTGTTATCAGCCAGTCGTTTCGCCGCAAAGACTCTCCGAAACGACGATAATCAAGTCAAAAATTCCGAAAACCGCATATATAAATGTTATCCCTAAATTTTGCAGAAGGCGTCGCTGCCGTTCAGCGGTTTATAAATCGAGGCCCCCGAGGAGTTGCGTCTTAATTGGAATGTATCACTTTCACTCCGCTGCCATTTCGGCATTTCTAAACGTAATTTCCTCTCCGGCTAATAGAAATTCGCAACGTTCCCCTAAAAACGTACTCTCCGGCCTCTCCGCTCGGTTATGATTTGTCAGTCGTTATTTCGTGCGGCCTTTTTGCAATTATATTGCGCTGATTTGCCCGTTTTTCTGGCCCGCAATAAACACCGACGAACGTTCTCTCCACCGACTTCTCGGCTCGCGATCCGCGTTCGAATTAAATTCCGCGCGGAATTTTTATATCGGTGACAGAAAAAAAAAAATATATACGTTGGCAGCAGGAGGAGGTTATCTATATATTTCACAAATATTGTTCCAGGCGCAATTTTTTCTCTTATCAGTGCAACGTATCGCATCGAATTAAGGTGCACGATTGCTTTTTTGTCTGTTGATACGAGGCGAGCACGTCAAACTGCGAAAATATATCGCGCGATAAGCGCGGCGAAAGGCACTGGGAAAAGTACGAAAAGTCGGCTAATTAAAATCTCTGTGTTTTATTATATTGTGCTCCGCGGAACAATCGTTATTTTCTTCCCTTTTTTTTCCTCCAACAGTTTCGCGATCGAATTTATTTGGAATACCGCAAGTTTATTGCATGGAAAACCGAGAAAACTACTGTTAAACCTCTATAAAATACGACCTTAAATAAACTCTGCCTTTCAATTATCTCGAAGTAATACACATCCGGTATCATCACTCGCTCGTCTCCAATTTCCAGCCAAAAACTATCGTCGTCCCCTCGAAAACGTCGCTTTCACGACGGAGGTGCGTCGGAACGACAATCGTCAGATGGAAGGGTCGAAAAACGCCGCATTAATTACCGTTCCAGCTCCGAGGCGTATCGGGTGACTATTTTTCTCGGGCCGCAATCGCCGTTGTTGCGCAATCGTCTTGCTCTTGAGAGAGAGAGAGTCCCGGTCAAGTTCATCGTAATCGCTATGCTAGATAAATCTCCGCTCCTTCTTTTTCGTCCCGATTTTCTCTCTCGCTCTCTCCTCCCGCGAAGGCTCTCTTTTTGTCGCCTTCCTCTCGAGAGAGCGCGGTTTTTCCTCTTTTTGTATATCGTGTACTCTCCTGAAAAGCAGGCCGAGCTACGGCAGCTGATTATATAAAAGCGAGCCGCGACGGATGTCGAACCGAGACATTCGCTTTCCGCGGATTAGCGCAAAAATTCTCAACTCGGCAACGGTGAATTTCGTATGCTATGGTGAAAAGGTTCTTGACGCGCGGATCAAATGGTTCGTTATTGCCGTGCGATTGCGCAATGGTCTCTCTTCAAGGTTTAATGAAGCTCGCGTCGCTTTTTCCGCGGACGATTATTAAAATTGAATTAATTTTTTTTACTTTCTTATGTATCCGCCTGTATTGTTGGGAAGAATCAATAATATCAATATTATCAAGCAATTTGCGGGATAAAAAGGTAAACGTGGTGGAATATAATGCTTTTCTTTACTTTTTCAGTCTATTGTGTATCTGAAGTAAATGAAAAATAATGTATAATTGTTCCTGGAATTGTTAAATTGTTAAACCTGTTGACATGGAAACATTTCACTTTGATAATAATTATTCAGATTTCAAAACTGAGACTATCGCTTAAATTGCGTTTTAGTCAATAAATTTAAAAGGTTTATGTTGTTCAGTTTATAATAGTGAGTTTATAATTTCAATAGTAATTCAATTATCTGTTTGAAAGTGCAACTTTACTAGCGTTAAACATAAATACGTACTTTGCATATGAATTTACGGTTTTCGTTTGGCCTAATGCTAAATTATACGTTATTCAACTAGAGAAAAATAAATACAATAAACAAATCAAAGTTATTTATAAAACTTTAACCATTCTCAGAAGCATTTTGAGATTTAGCTAAATTATTCTACTCACTCATAAAATAACCGTAATTTGACATTATCCCCGTTAAAATTGGTAACGAAACTCCGAATAAATATCAATCTACATTTCCAAAAAAACGCAACCGCTCTGCAGTGTATCTAAAACAAAGCAGTCCGTTACCGGTAACCAAACGAAACGCCCAGCCATCCCTCGTCTAATTCTCCCGCGTCGCGATTCACCTCGTAATTCCCTCGTTAAAAAAATAAAAAGAAACAACGGCATCTCACAAAGCAAAGGTCAGCGGCGTAAATTTTCTCTCATTTGCAAGCGCGGCCGCGACTCGCACACTTTGGCGAAAACAAAAAGCACCCACACACGCACACACCGCGTCCGGAGACTCGTCCGCCGCGTAAATAAAAAGGAGGCTTGCGCAAGAGAGAGGTTATACACTCGAAAGGAGAGCCTCGCGACGCGGCTCCCATATGCAACGAGGCAGCAGAGAGAAAAACCGCTCTCTCGGAAAGGCACGGAAAGCTGCGCGCGTGGCGCGCTTCGCATTCATTCATTCGAGCCGCGAATAAAGGTCAATAGTTATTTATCTCCGGGCGCGACGAGGAGGAGAGCTCTCCGCGAACGTGTTACGGCGGCTCGCGGTGTGCGTGTGCCGCGGATTCACGTGCCGCGAGAGAGAGAGCCCGACGCGATGCTGCTGACCTTAAGCGCGGGCTAGATAATGTGGTGTGGGAAGACACGTCGAGCGGGGGAGTGCGGTTTTTTTTTATTTTTTTTATTTTTTTTATTTTAGAAACGTCGGAGTAATGACTTTTTGTTTCAGACGCGATTACGCGTAATTAGGTTCGTTCGGGAATGCATTGCGATTTAATTTATTTTCGAATATAGAAATCGTAAAACTAACGCGAACGAGCGCGTTTACTCCAGATTTTACGAACCGTACCCAACTCATTACGACTAATCCCGCCCAGCTAATCGTAATCGTAAACGCGCCGATTTACCCAATATATATTTCCCCCCTCCGGCGACTCGACACCTTCGTCTCTCGCACTCTTGCTTTCTCCTCCCTCCTGGCGGAGGGAGAGCCGTATATCGGAGAGTTGGCAAACCTTCACCGAGTGCGCGAATCGGCCAAACGACTCGCGCAGCCTCGCCTCGGCACACACCGAGAGGCAGTATTTCTGGCACGAATCCTCGGCGTTGCGTTCTATTCTTTCCGCGCGCGCGCGCGCGCTTTCGGGGAACGCGAATATATTCGCGCGGCGCTCCTCGGAAATTCCGATGTCCTTGACGGGGGGCCGCCCCGCGTGTGCAGGTAACCTGCGTTACGTACCGCGAAAACGGAGCGCCGCGCGTACACAGAGAGAGAGAGGCGAGGTGAACGCTTGCCTCGCGCGCGAAGTGAGCGTGAGTGTATGTGCGCCGAGAGAGCGAGAAACCCGATGACCTTTTAAGGATACGACAACGCCGGAATTCGGGCCGAAATCTCTCGGCTTTCTCGCCGACTCGCCGGTGGATGATAATCAACGGGAGCTGATATTTATCGCGCCGTAATTAAGTCTCCGCCGCCTCCCTGTGGGGTCTCGGACGCGCGCGATGCTCGGCGGGTTGGAAACGCGCGGCTTTTCTTTATATCGGGGCTACGAAGGCGGAGGGAGGTCGAAGGATATATCTGTTTGTTAGAGCGAGTAATTAGAAGGCGAGAGCGATATACGAGGAAGGCGACCAGTTTTGCGTACGCCTGGAAAGTTATGGGACTGCTTAGGCAGGTGCAGGACTTGTTTTCTTCTTTTTTTTTTTTTTTTTCTCCTTGGTCTGATTCGGAGGCTCGATGAAATTTATTTTCGCCATTTTTTTTATGTACTCGTGTTTCTAATTCGTTTACTCGGCGGCGCTAGGAATTACGGCTTAGTTTTGAATTATTATAATTAAAGTGGCGTATTGTAGAGAATTTCAATGTGAGGCGAAGGTCGCTTTGAGAACACATTGCCTTTGCAAAGACGTCTGTGAAGGTAGGCATTTTTGGTAAACCCTTACAATAATTTATACTTTCGTAATTTATGAAAGTGTACTTTACGAGTTTTTGCACTAAAAGAATATATTTTCTTTATTAAATAAAAACGTAATCCGTTAAAAGTCAAATAAAGGGTAAGGTGCGTTTGATACACATAAGAATCGTACACGTAAACATTGTACACAATTTAGCACGGCCAAGTATATCTATATATAAATTTCACCAATGTTAAATTGTGTACAATGTTTACGTGTAAGATTCTTGTGTGTATCAAACGCACCTTACCAAATAAAGCAACTACAGGCTGTCAAAATCAAATTAATTACGACACCTCAAACGAAACGAATCGGTCATTGAAACCCAGTAATTCCTCTCTTCCTCCTCCAAAAAACTTCCGGCAAACTTTAAAAACCCCCAATAGTTCCTCTCCTCATCGACGCGAAATCCCCCGAAAATAGACCCCGAGCGGGCCTCTCTCCGCAAGTCATCCGTCCCGCATTGTGTTTTGTCTGTGCAGCCGCGCGGCGGTCGTCCGCCGCCGCCGCGCTAAACTAAGATTGTGCAGCAGCGCGCGCCGGACAAGCGTCCAAGGTCAGCTCGACTGCCGCGGCGGCAGCGCAGCCGATAAAACCGAAATTGACGCGCCGCGGAGAGAAAGTGTCGTCGGCGGAATGTCGGTGAACGGTCGGACGATGCCGATGCTTAGCCGCGCGTTCGCGGCTCGCGATGCTTATCGATCACTTTGCGCTCGGTGTGCTTTTTTCGTTGACGGGGGAGGGGGATTGATGCGCCGAGGAGAGAGGAGGGTAAAGTGCGCTTTTAGCGCGAGACGAGTGGCGGTGATTATTTCGGGCTCGTCGATTTCTTTCTTATGAATATAAAGTTACTCGGCGTTCTTTTCTGATCGTTCGACAGCAAGCAATTGGGTGGAAAACGCTATTTTGACAGAAACTCCCCCCCGCCTTTCCGACTCTCGCAGAGTAAATGAAGTAATCGCAAATTAAAAGAGCAGCCTCTACCCCATCATACATACATCCGCGCATCAAAACATCGACTAATCAGCGAGACCGCAAACGAAACTCGAGCGTATATAACACACGCGCAATAAGCATCTGCAGCTAATAAGCCCCAACTGCTCTCTCGGAGAATATGGTTACGTCTTGACTGTTTAAACCGGGTCGCGATTACGAGCCGCCTCGAAATTCCACTAATACGGCCAATTAGTCTTAATCGACCGTGAACCGTCGGTAATTGACCGGCGATCCCGACCGAAATCGCCCCAAAGAAAGTCGGCCTAGAAAGCATTCCGTCGACGATGCGTATATATATATACACGTCGCTCTCTCGTCGCTGCAGCGCGCCCGCAATCAATCATCGGAAATAAATAGGCCTCTTCGCTTTTGCGCTTCGTCGTCGGTCTTTGTTCCAGAGTGTGGGCTTCCTCTTTTTTTTTTTGTTTCGAGGGACGAACCCGCATATACGCTCTTGCGCGTGTATATCGGGTTTCTGCGATATATTTTATAATTGAACCAATTGAAATTGGAAGGAGCGAATTGACGGAATCAGCGGTAATTGCACGAATGCACGCGCGAGGAGTCGTGCACTTCTTTTTTTGTTAGACTCGAGAGCGCGGCTCGATTCGCGCGCCTGTTTTTTTTTTTTTTTTTTTCCCGTTGTATCGGTCGCCGCGAACGTCGAGCGAGTTGTTTATTGACCAGTGAAGAGAAGCGGTGACGTCGAGAGCGTTACTTTCTTTTATTACGAGGTGGGAAGTTTCGGAAATGCTTACGGCCGCCGTGGCTGTTACAACGTGGAAACTCGAGCGTTACGTTTCCATTAGACAACGATTTTAATAAAAATGTCCGCGCGGAGGAGAATCTTGATATATAAAAAAAAAGGTGGCGCGTTTTACGAGCGCGGCTTAGCCGGGATTTAGAACTTCCCGAATAAAATCCGAAACTTTACGGCGGCGGAACGCTAAACTGCACCGCGGCGGCAGTCGTCGTCGTCTCGAATTTATATATTCGCCCTCGAAATCTTTCGTCGGTTGTGTGCGCTCTCGCGAAAATTCCATTTTTCTCTCCTCGCTGATCCAAAACCCTCGATCGTCCGCATTGCAGCGGCAACAATACACACTCGTAACCCCGAAAAAAAAAAGAGCGAGGAATCCGCGATTGCCGGTAATGAAAGTTGGTCGCCGTATTATAATACACGTATAAAAGCCCAGACTGCTCCGTCGACTCGTAAACATTCTAACTTTACCGATGGGGGCATTCGTTCGAAAGAGGCTTCGCTCAGCGCATAACGTACAATAAAATGCTCGAGCCTCCGGGGCTCTCTTTCTCTCTCTCTCTCGCTCGTATACATATAGAGAGAGAAGTAGACAAGCGTATATAGGTAGATGGCAGCGAAGCAGCGAGAGAGAGAGAGAGAGAGAGAGAGAGAGAGAGAGAGAGAAGAAGTAGGAGGAGGAGGAGGAAGAGAGCTGCGTGTGTACCTATAGACTGCAGAAAGTGTCGACGAGGCTCTGGCAACCCCAACGAATGAGCGGCCGGCCGGCTAACACCATGACGTCACCGCGGCCCGCGTATCATTTTTAGCCCGAGAGCGAGAGAGAGAGAGCGAGTCGCTGCAGCCAGAGAGGTGGGGAAGCCAGTCAAGGAGCAGTCGGAGGGAGAGGGGAACCGGGGGGTGGGGTGGGGGGGTCGACGTTTTCACCGGCGCTCGTATATATACGAACGCTGCCGCTGCAGCGCGCGAGCTTTCCCCGAGAGCCGCGGGCGCTACTAGCCGGCCTGAAAACGTGGGGCGGAGCGCGGAGAGCACACCTTCCTATATACGGATGACCGTATTGTTGCCCGGAGATTCCGCTACGGCGAATTCGGCGAGAGAGTTTTATTCGGCCGAATGGAGGTCGCGAGAGAGCGAGCGAGCCATTTTTATCGCGAGGGGGGAGAAAAAGCGGGGAAAACACGATGGGTGCGATGAGCGAGAACGGGCTTGAGTCGTGGAAGAGGGAACTTGCACGCTGCACCGAAGAGAAGAGTCAAAGTCGAGGACGGACCGGGAAGAAAGGGTCAGTTTCCCCTTGAAAATTATCACGGAGAGAAGAGTTCGGGAAAAATTACTGAACGTTTAGCAAAGCGGTAAGACTAGCCGTAAGCCAAAAAATTACTAGACTTTAGTTAAATGTGATAAATTTTTATTAAATTTTACTAAAAAGTCTAATCATTTTTTGGCTTATGGCAAGTCTACCATCGCTTTACTAAATGTACAGTAAATTTTCCTGAACTTTCCTCTCCGTGCAGTTGGAAAAACATTTATTCTCTCAGCTTTTTTGATATACAACAATAAATTCAACTCATCAAAGACCGCGTCCCGCAACCGACTTTCATTACCTTAATTGACAAAATTTTAATCGACCCACAACATCCCCTCGCAGCGGCGCTCCGCCCCGCTCAAAATTTCCGCTCCTCTCCAAAAAACCTCGTCCTCTCTTGGCGCCCGCGTTTCCTCGAGCCCCCATACATATACATCGCGCGGGGAAAAACGGGAAAGGAACGTATACACACACACTCGGCCTCGGAAAAAAAGGGCCGCGGGGAGAAAATGAGCGGAGAAATGAACAGTCGCCCGCTACGGGCGAGAGAGAGAGAATAAAGAAACGGGTGACGGGGAATGCTCGCGCGTCCGGGCGGCACAATAGCCGAGGATGCATTTTTATTATATATCCGAGCGCCCGAGGAATCGCTAATGCCTCACATAGCCGAGGGGAGTGTCTCCCGTCGTTAGTCGGCCGACTGTATTCCTTCCGCGTCTCTCGATCCCCGCGCATTTCACGCACGCGGGATCTTGGAAAATGGTGTTTATGTGTATCTTATCGGGGCCCGCCGCCGTGGGAATATGTGTTTGCCGTGCCGCCGCCGCCGCCGCTTTTGCGCCCGGACGGAATTGAGTAACGGTGTGCGCGCCGCGGAGAGCTGTAATGAGATTTCGCCAATTTCGTTTGTGTCGCGCCGCGCACAATGCGGGAGGGAGAGAGAGACCGGGCCCGAGGAGGAGGCTCTGTGTTTAGGAGAGAGAGAGAGACGCCGCTGCACCGGACGAAAACGAAGGTTGGACGAGAGAGCGGGAGGGTAAGAAGCGGAGAGCGAGTGTTGCTTTTCGAGAGCTAATTGCGAGAGACGAGCGTGGATGAGACGATGTCGACGGGGTAACGGTTCCTCGATCTTTCTCGGTTTTTGTAGCTTTAGCACGAAAAGTCCGATAAAAAAAAGTCTCGAACCCCGCCGCCGGCCGCAATCAAGCGACAAACCTCTCCGTCCGCAAAGCAAAAGAGACCCCTCCGCCTCGGCTCGGGCATGAGTTTCTCCAAGAAAGCCAGCAGCCAATACACTCCGTATCGGGTGTGCATGGACGCGCGCGTTATACAGGCAGCCGCGCTCTCCTCGGCGTTCGCGAACGTGAAAGGGAGAGAGAGAGAGATAAGCCATGGCCGGCTGCGCTGTCACGTGCGCCGGAGGTCTCGAGAGATTCCAACCCACTGACACCGAGCCGCGACCGTATATATACGCCGCGCCGCGCCGCGCTGCGGCTCGTCTCCCCGCGCGCGCGCGCAATTTCGCGAAAATTGCCCGGACGGAACGCCGCTGCCGCGCCGATCGCGGCTATTTTCGAGCGCAGCGCGCTGGAATTTTAGAAAGCTCTCGCAATCGGCGCTTTTGTTTTTGGTGTTTGTGCACCGAAGTGGGGGGAGGGAGGGGGAGGTGATGGTGCGAAAGTTCCGGGACGGGTTTTCCCCCGGCCGAGCGGAAAATTAATGGGAGTAGCCGTGCTCTCCGCGGGTCGGTTTGTTGGGTCGCTGTCGGCGAGTTGCGTAAAGTGTTTGGGATATGTGCCGGTGCTTTTTTATGGATATGAAATTCAGCGCTTGTTGAAAATTTTTGCTGCTGCTGCTGCTACGTTGGATTTCAGTAATATATAACTGTTCGAGAGCCTTTTTCGAATCATTGGCTAATTAATCGAATTCGCCGAGCCGCGATAATTTTATTATTATTAATTAACATTGCGTGTACAAGCTGCTTTTGCTCCTCAATTAGCGAATTTGTATTTTCTGTTGGAAAAATTTAAAAAGCCACATTAATAATACACCGATTACAATAACCAGAATTCCCATTATACCGTCCACTGAATAGCGAAATCCCACCTCCGTACAACTCGACAGCAGAACATTTTCGCCCTCCCGCAGTTCCACATAATCCCTCCTCCACTCTCCGGAGTTTTCCCTAATTGAAAAAGAAATCCGCGCTCGCTCGCACTTTTTTTCCACTTCGACCGGGAATAAATAATTGTCCGCGGTCGCGTCGGAGCTCCGTGTGCGCGCTTGTTTGAATTCTATTGAAAAGCAGAGGCATGACTGGTGCGCGCGCACACACACCGACGCACATTGTGTCAGTCGTCGTCGTCGAATTGACGGCGGCGGCGGCGCGATGCGTTGGGTCAGTAATCGCGTAAATATTCATCGGGGCTGGGGTCATTCGACGGAAGTGCCGCACCGCGCACACACACGCCGAGCGAGCCTCGACGCCTCGGTTGCTGTAGGTCAGTTTATTTATTTAAAGCGCGGCTGCTGCCCGCTGCGCGCTGCGACGAGGAGAGAGAGCATAATTGGCCAGCTGTGATTTTCGATTCGCGAGGACGGTTAATGTACTGCGAGCGCGGTTCAAGTGCAATAGGCATTTTTTGTCTACTTTCGTTCGTCGAGGCTTGAATTAACTTTCAGAACAAGAAGACCGTTTTACGAGGGCAGATAGTTAACGTTGATGGGCTCGGTTTTACGTAATGCACTGTAGTACAACTGTTTATGATAATGGCAACGTTATATTAAATCCATTTACTGTACGTATCTTTCCCACGTCTCTCACTACCCAATGATTCGTTTAAAACCTAACTTTACGAAACTTTCAATTACCCTGAAAGGCTTATCAGCAAACGAAGCGAAACCCAGTCTTTCCCGCCCCTTTTATCAAAATCAACGAATCCTGCCGAAATCGTCGTCTGATTACCCTTCCAAAGACACTCGCCAAAGTAACCCTAGTCCCCGCCAAGGGCCGCGCAGCCGAAAGCGCGACGAGGCGTCGGCGCAGCCCGTAGCGAGACACGACTCGGCCGGAAATCGGAGAAGACGCCGCGCGACGATCCTCGCCCGGCTCTTTATCTCTCTGGCTTTGTCTGCTGCGGGGGCCTTATCGGGGATCCTCGGCAATTACACGCCGACGTGTGTTATATACATATATATGAGCCAAGTCGAGCCTCGGACAAGGTCACTCGTAAGTAGCTCAAGTTCACTCATCGGTATTGAATTACGATACTTGCGCGAGGAAGAGAGATCCCTTCCCCGGCGGCGGCCCGTTTACGATGGCTGTGCGTATCGTCGTCGTCGTCGTCGTCGTCGCTGCTGCTGCCCTGAAAAGCGGACACCTCCGTTTACGCTCCGGTGCCCGCGTTCGCGGGGCTCCGCTCTCCGGTAAACCGGCCGGCCTGCGATTTCAGATCGATCCACTTGTTGTTTTGATCGCGATTTTCTGACGGGGGGCGCGCGGGGGGTTTTGTTCCGACGCCGTCGTCGGGGTGCTCCGAGGGTTGAGTTTAGACGCTCTTTTATACGTATCGTTGGGACAATTTTCGAGTTAAAATTAACCCCTAAATTGGGGTAATCGCAGGACGATGCGATTTTCTGGATAATATTTAGCCCCTTGTGGAATGATATTTACTCTAGTTTGCGATTGGCCTAATTTAGGGAGTTATTTTTACTTCAAAAATTATCTCCGTGTGCTTTTTGGAGGATCGGATGCATTTTGTGCACGTTTGAACTTTCGCGTTAAATTTCGTAAGATCTTTATATTAAAAAATTATGTTCCAGAGTTTAAGCTCGTTGTTTTAATTGTATATGAAGCGTTATTTCGCATCGTAACCGGGTAAAATGCCGGTTTTAATTAAATTTTTATTGATCCCTATTAGTTGTACATTTAATGTACAAAGATTATTCGAGAAAATTATTTTCGCGAGCACGAAATTCAACGACCGGGCTCGTTGAACCTTTTTAAACGTAAACATCGGAAAGTTAAAAATCTAACAGTGAATTTGAACTTTTTTAATGTAATGTGCGAATTGTAAATATTTAGCGATTGTTTATACAATGGTTAAAAGCTTTTTACGATAAAAAAGCTGCTATATTTATGCTTTTGAATAAAAATCTTTTATTTATGAATTCGTGCGTAAAAAGCGGCAACTTGCAATTCTAATTTCTGGTATAAATATCGTGTTTTAAACATGATATGAACCGCATATAAAACTTATCTTAGCAGTTTAATACGAAATTGTGACTATTGCCGCTTTTTTCAGTAATGCATTCAAATGAAAAAAAAAAAAAATGCTCGAACAAGGCTAAGCACACCGTGACCTTATCTCGAATGAAACAAATTAATATAGGTTATATTAGTTTTCGTTGCATTATTTAATAGGTTAAGTATTCTCAATATTTTATGAGCAACGTTTGAATTTGAGAAAAGAGTACAGGAAAAATCGTGAAATAATAAGTTTATGAATTTTATTCTCGTGCCAAAACAATCTTTTTTTTTTTTTTTATTATTTAATTTCACTTTGTTTTTACGTAACTCTAATGTGCTTTTATCAATTTATGATTTCAGTAAAAAAATCGAGCTTTCGAGCGATTTAAAAATCGTACAATAATTATTTATAGAATTATCGGTTGTCATTGAACGCCTTATCTGTTGTAAAAATAATAAATAAAACAGATTTTCTATCGTTCGATACACTTAAAAAATGTATATATATATTCTTTAGAAAATTGAAGATTAGATTTCTAAATCAACGTTACAAAAGTCTATTACTAAGTCGCGCTGCTATCTAGAAAATATTCCTGAATTCAAATTTCAAAACCATTAGACGGATTTCAAGAACGAAGGTCGAATATATGTAGGTTTTTTTTTCTCCAAAAAAAGATTATTCGAAACTCCAAAGACGTCAAAATTGAATATGCAAAAAACATATAAACCGGTTTAAAAACTATTTCGTTGCAGCTCGATTAAGTTTCATGTTTATCCCATCAATCTTGTTTTTACTTTGAAAAAAATCACATCGGAATCTAACCGAACCTTGCCGAGCTCGTTTCTGCATCAAGTCAAGTTTCAGTTGAAGGCTAAATGTTTTGAAACTCATTTTATAATTCCCTACTTCTACCAGTCAGTCGTCGACTCTTATCCTTTTGCATTTTTCATTCGAAATTCCACGGCGACTCTTTCCCAAACGAAAACCTGCCCAGTTTCGCGCCGAAAACTTAACATCCCCCGTTTAACCGTTCCTAAAGCGCCGTTCCACCGTATAAATAGGTTAACTTATTCATCCTTCCTCCCACTCGAATTATAATTCCCCGCGAGATCAGTCTTGACACTCGAGCTCCGAAATTATCCCATTCGTAAATTTCGCTGCAGTTCTCGCGCCGCGGCGAGCCGCCCACGCGATGTCAAAGACGTTAATACAACCGGAACATCTGCCCGGAAGTGACAAGCCGCGTAACTCAGCCTCCCTTCTCTCTCCCCCGGCGGCCGGTCAGAAAAATACGAAGGAACGCCGGTAATTAGGGGGCCGCGCATGCGGGCATATATATATATATGTATAATACGCAGAAAATCGAAAGGGAGAGAGGAAGGCCGGCCGCAAGGGTTGCCGTCGAAACGCATTCACCTGTTCCGGTGCGTGAGTCGAGCTCGCGGCTCGAGATAAGGGAACATCTGAGAGCGGCCCCGGGAGAGGATGTGTGCCTCGCGTTTCCTCCCCGATATGGGTGTATTAATTGCAGCCTCGCTAACCAGAGTTCAATTATTCTTTTTTTTGCGAATTGCTGGTCGGTAACTACTTTCGAGCATTTCGAGTATCTTTTGTTGCTTCGCCGTGAAATTTATTCTTCCTGTTGCTTCGGGTATTGGCGTTTTTTTTTTTTTTTTTGTTCTGCAAGTTTTTTAGACGGAATGAGAGTGATTTACGACGCTTTGGTTTTTTTGCGATAGATATTAAAGTGAATTTTGAATGGTATATTGAAATAGAAAGTGATTCGTGCGAATAGTTAAATAATTATCTCAAAAAGCTACTGAATCACTGCGCTAAACTTTAGCATTTCCTCTCCGTCTTCCAAAACTATTTCTGAAGAATTTCGAGAGTTATGCAGATGTCGAGGCGCCGTCGACATTCGCATCCTATTTTTAAAAACTCTCTCCATCCGATCCAGATCGCGTTTAATAAAAGCCCGATTTCTCCTCAAAAACTCTCGAAAAATCACGCGGCAATCCCCCCCCAGAACCGAAGACACTCCGTCGACAATAGCAGCTTCTCCTCGCAACTATAAACAACGCGCCGCGCCGTCAATAGCCGCGCAGATTAATTCCTGCGCGCCCATCGTTATTAATTAAGAAAGTAATAAGCGCACAAAGTTTTTCCCCGCACACGCACACACACATACGCGCACGGCGCGCTATCGGGTTCGTCATCCTTGTCGTCTGCCGGCGAGACGTGCTCCACATTCGCGTGCGTCGCGTCCGCTTGAAAGCGCGCCGTCGGAGAGAGAGAGAGAGTCGCTCGCTCCGCCTGGCGGAAAGAGAGAGAGAACGAGCGACGTTGGCGTAGGTCTGGTCCCCTCGTGCATCATGCGTGCAGCGTGCACGCGAGAGTGCACACACCGACGGCGCGGCGACGGCGGCGGCGGCGACGAGGCCGGCATAGTTATTTCATGCGCAGCCCTTTTTGACACGCATTAGCCGTGGGAAGTCAGCCGTGTGCGTGTGCGTGTACCTGACCAGACTGGCCGGAGGGAGGGGGGGGGGGAGCAGCCAAGGTGGAGTCTCGAGAAAATTGCCCTCTGCTTCCGTTTTTCGCCGCGGCTATTTTTGGCCAAGAGCTGATTGCGAGCTGATGCCGGGAGAAGAGTAGCTTCTCGGAAAAATCCCGTGCCAGCCAGGCGGCTCTGATGACAATAAGTCGTCGTCGGCTTCTTGGTACGGGTTGGCTATTTTTCCCCCCGGAGATTTTTTTCAATCAGCTGAGCGTCGCGCGCATCCCCAATTGAGCCAGATGTGTGTTCTGTGTTTTTAGCTCTCTTTTATTTCTTCGTACCGCCGCGACGGAAACGCGCCAACTCTCTGCGAGAACGTAATATCGACTCCCGGGGATTAAAGATTACGAGCCCGACTCGTTTTATCCGAGAGATGTTTTGTTTTGCCGCCGGTGGGTTAGTAAACACGAAGATTTTAGTTGTAAATCTTTGCTAGATACTGAATGTCTAATCGGTATAGTTTCAGATAAGGGAATGACACCTGAAAAGCCCGGAGTTGTATTATCTATCACTTGTAAAAATAGCAGTATCTATTTACGATAACCGTTCGATGGCTTCATTCATTCCGCGAGAAATCAAAAGCGTCGATCTATTTAATTTGGTTTATATAAAACGTCTATCTCGACATACCATTTTCCACATCGAAGCCAAGGAATTCCATTCAGCTATCGCAATGAATTTCGCGCGAACCGCAACAGTACATTCCACTCTCTAAAAAAAAAGAGTTTCTTTAGCGCAAGAAAACTGATATCCACGTCTTTTCGCGCTTTATCTTATCTCCGACCGCCTGTATATTCGTCGTATTTTCACGCACGAAAAGCACTGAAAAGCACAACATGATGCTACTCGTGACCTACCTGCGCGTCTAGTATACTATTATCAGGAAACTTCTCCATGACTCCTGATTTATAACATGTATATTAAGCTGGCGAATCCACTGTCTTAAATATGCCATAATGTTGTTGCTAATTTATTGCCAACTTTTGCCGCAAAAATAAAATTTGTATCTAATAACCAAATCCGAGAGACAATGGATAATACGCCAGCTTTAAACACAAGCCTTTAATAAAATATTGACATTAACGCATAACGCACCGAATCGAGAGGCGCCCTCTAGCGTTGCACCCTTTATATCGCAGCGAAAGTTGAAGGATACACTTGTACTCGGGCGTACGCGCATGCGTTTGCGGTCGTTTTCAAGTACCCCGTGGCAATTACGCGCGCAACGGACGATGACTATTATTTCGAATGCATTGGGCGCGCGGTGGTTTGCGTAAAAAAAAAAAAAAAAAAAAAAAGAGAAGCACGCCACCACGGTCTCCGTCGTCTTTGCCAACTTTCTCTGATTTTAATAAACGTGCCGCCAGTTAACGAGTCATTTTAAAACTAAGACTGTTTCCCCGGTAATAACGGCTTTTAAAGGCTTGATAGCGAGTCGATTAAAAAGTTTGCTGCACGAGAGATGTCGCTCGTAATTGGGACTTGTTAACTCGCTATACTTTTATTGTTAAAAGCAAATAATTAGAAACGCGCTGCGTTACGCAATTTTCTATACTTCGATCGAGCGGTTCTCCGTACACGTGGAACGTTTTCTATAAGGATATACAGTCTATTAGCGGAAGAAAACGTTGTTCATCCCTTGTCTTTTAAGAAATTCTAATTTTTCAGCAGCCAAACTATATAGCATAACCCCTTACCTATACAATAGTACTTTGCTCTCGATAATTAAACGAATCTATTTTTCTGTCTCGCAGATGGTGTATGTCAAGTACTGTGTAAAGGCAGACGTTCTACCTCAGTGCAATGTGGTTAAGCGGGGAGACACGATCAGGTGATAAACACTTCTGACCATTCATACTCGGACCCTAATGCAAAGGGCCTCCGACGAATATCCTCACAAGCACAAGCAGCAGAAGCAGCAGAAGCAGCAGCAGCAGCGGCAGTCTTTCGAAAGTACTCAAGCTGATTGAAAGAAAAGTACGAAACGCTGAAACCCTCGGCCCTGTTGACGCAAGGAAGGCAGGGCATCAAATACTTCTACCTTGGAAAAAAAATACCTCGAACCTACAAGTACCTTCAAACTTACCTTCTATCGCAGCGCAATAGTGCCTACGCCCCTCCCACACTGTATTGTTAATAAATCCCAGAGGAAGGGAGAAGAAGCCAGAATACCCACAAGAAAACTCAGTTCAAAGAAAGCTATAGCAATCTCAGCACGACGCTCGAGCCTCTAAAGTAGCCGAATCCAGGAGACAGAGAGAGTACCTGCAAGACAGACAGACAGAGAGAAGAACAGAGTATATTTATGATATAGCGCGGAGTCATAATAGCTTAGTTTGTTTACCGGCTTTGCGGGGATAATCTAGGGAAAACGAGTGAAAGCGAAAACCAGGAAAACCCGGCGAATGTCAGCGAAGCTGCCAATCCAGCGGGACGCCGAGCCGAGACTACGCTGAAAGCTTGCGGCCGACTTGGAGGTGAGCCACACTCGATTCTCTCCCATTATCGCTCGCGGTTTTCGTCATCGTCCAATTACCGGCTGCAGGCTCTTTTGTCTGTGTACCCCTAAACCGAAGCCGGGAGAGACGGAGATGGAGCTCGTCGCGCTATCGATTTCCATTAACGATTGTCTGACTGCAGTCTAGTTCGTATCCGCTCCGAGATAGCGATCGGCTACGTATATCGGGCGCATCTCTGTCTCACCACGGCTGCTGATCGTGTATACACGTCGATGAATATTCGACGTTTTCCGCGCTGCCCGGACACATAATGTGGAACTTTGGAAAGTAATTTTCGCGTTATATAAATGTGCAGATGGGAGAGCGGATAAGTGGGTAGAGAGAGGCTTTTTAATGCCATGCAGCCGCGTAATCGATTGAATCGCTGATTGTGGAAATGAAGGAAGCGTGCGCGGAGAGAGAGAGAGACTCGTGATGATCGGCGGGTCGGCGCTTTTAATTTCAATGGATGCATGTGAAACCGACCGCCGCTGAATTATTGCTAAATTATTGCTAAATTAATCGACGAAAATACACTCCGCCGGAGAATTATTCGCGATATGAAAGTTATGGACGGTAGCTTTTGCCCGGGAAGAAAGGATCCGAGATTTATTCTAATTTTATTGGACCTTTAATCTCTCGACCTGTAACGTTTCGCGAAATTTATACTTTTAATATATAACGGCTGTTGCTTTTAACAGCTGCTTTCCTTAATAAGAATTTCTTTATATATAAAACGAATTTCTCTCGAACCTACATCAGCCATTGGGATAAATCATTTTATCCGATTACAATGGATTTCATAAAAAAGGAGTAACGCGTTTTGTTCCCCTCGATGAATATTAAAATCCTATTGTTCCGATCTTCCGGTGCATTAATCCCATTCGCACGAAATTAATTTCTCCGAAAGTTGATCACAATACCGCGGCCGGATTAGAGACTAGTTATCGAAAAAAATAAATAAATAAATAAATAAATAAACAATTTCTATTCGGCGCCGATTGCGATCCCCATCGGAAAAATCATTCCTGCTTGACTTTTCGAAAAATCGAAGTCAATGCCGCCGCGCCGGAATTTTAATATTAAACCACACCGAGAGGCGCGGCGCATCTCCTTCCCCCGAAACGCAACTTGTCATATAAAAATGCGAACGAGCTCCGCGCGAGTTATTCCGCTCGCTCGGGATTCGAAATTTCGAAAAGATACGTGCTGAAACAGCCGCACGTGACGGCTGTCTCTCGAGCTGACTTCTCACGTTACCGCGCGTGCGTGCTTTTTTCTCCTCTCTCTCTCTCTCTCTCTCTCTCTCTCTCTTCCTCTCGACGACGACGACGGCTAGGAGAGTTTCTCGCTTTTTGCGTGTCGCAACTGCACACACATGTGGACGCGGGCCGCGGGGAGGAGGGAAGTTTGGCGCGCGATAAATAAGAGTGAGAGAGAGGACGGGGATCGCGAGCAGTATTTTTAAAGCGGGTTTACGCTTTTTTAAGTGGGGCAGAGATTGCAGTTTTTATTTTCTCCGCCGCGCGCGCTTACGCGGACGAGGATGAGGACATCTGTAACAGTTATTGTACGCGTTACTTTTGCCCGAGGCGAAAGGGATTTGAGACTCTCGAGTTTGCTACTGATTAAGCTGTGTAGCTTTATATATACAGGCGGCGTGGATAATGTTGTAAATTTTTCCCTCCTATCTCCTCTCGACTTGTTAGGTTTCTCGGGAAATTTTACGGTTACCTCGGCGAAGAGATTAGTTTTGCAGCGAAAACCGTAACTCTGCTTCAGATTTAAAGCGAGTCTGCGTAAATACGCTTCTTAACGACGACAGTGCAATATTGCGGGGTGATAACTCGAAAAAGTTTCTTTTTTTGGATTTTAACTTTCTAGTTAAGTAAAGCCATTCTTCCGTAAGCCGTGCAAATTCACTTAAAGTCTGATTTTTCAACCGCTAAAAATAAAACTTTATTACATCGCCGAGCACCGCAGCCTTCGGATTCTGGAAAATTGCTTAATTCTATCCGCGTTAATAAAACTTTATCTAGCAGATAAGCAGCCCCCCTAATCGCGTTCCCACAGCAACAATTTACCATAAATCAAGCCGCCGTTATGTCAGGCAAATTATTATTTATGAATTCGGCACTAAAAGCGAAATATAACCGTGTGCCAATAAAACAAATCCCCTTTTATTACGGGCTCCTTTAATTACTTCAATGCAATCATTGAACCCCCGTACCAAATTGCCCAGGCCTCTCTTCATTAGAAAACTTATCCGTCGCCGCCGCCGCCGCCGCCGCCGCCGGGTGGAAACGCGAAACTCGCAAAAACGAAATGCAATTCCGGCGCGGAGGACGACGCGCGCACACACACCGCCGCGCGCCGCGTCATTCATATTCGTTCATTACCCCGCGCGCCATTATCTCCGGGCTTTACAATCTCCTCCTCTCCCGCGTGCCACTTCCATCCGCCGTCTTAATTCGCCAGGTAAAGGGCCGCGCTTTACGGCCCCGCGGCCGACGTTTACTGCCGCGCGGGGGAGCTCTCTCTCTCTCTCTCTCTCTCTCTCTCTGTCTCAGTGTGCGCGCGACGTCGAAGGAGGCTCGAGCGCGATTTACGACGGCCTGGGCCCCCCGATTTTTCCGCAGCCGAGATCTTATTTGTCGCCTAGGCTATTTTCGAGGAGCGTAATTGCGCCGGCCGACTCCGCGTGATTTATCGACAGTCCCGCGTGGCTTTTTCAGAGCGCGCTGCTTGAATTTTTACCCTTTTGCCGCGCGCACCGCGTCTTGTTTCACGGCTTTTCTTTGCAGACTCGACAGACGGACTTTCCGGCGGGAGAGGAGAGATTTTTAAAGAGAGGCGAGAGAGGGAGTTTCGAGCGGGTACGAAGTTGGTCAATGTTTACCGCGCGTTGCCTTCTTGCCGAGCTTTTTGTAAGCCGACTCTGTTTTTCTGACGTTTCTCCCCCCTTTGATATTCCACGGTACGACTTGTAAAAATGCCTTTATTTATGGTTCGCAGCTGTAAATCAAGGGCTGCTTTTTATTCCCGACTTTTTGTGCAAATGTTAAAAAGCGCTTAGAAAAAGGTAACAGGTTATAAATGTTTACGCAAGCCGTAAAAGTGTCAAACGGTGATTTGTTGCTTGTATTCTCGCGTTAACGATTTTTATCGACACGTCGCGAATGAAGTTGATTTAAGCTAATTGCGATCTGAATTTTAGATTTTATTATCCCATTCAAATCAGCAGCAAAGATGAAATACAATGCGCCGTCTAATTGACATCGATCTCTCGAGATCGTAGTTTGCTTCGTGCCTTTTATCATATATCGTGTGCGACGTTCCACTAAAAGCGTGTCTTGACTCGAATATTTCTTCATACTTCGTGTGATTTTAGTTGGATTTAAGCCGAGTTGAGAGGATCCATTAAGACACAGCAGATAACCTAAATATTTGATGAGCGTGTATATAAATTTTAGCGCTGTATACCGTTTCCTTTCATCGTTCGTCAATTATTTCGTCGTTTCTAGTTACACCGGCTCTTTACGTATTCCTTTTATCGAAGGGCGAACTTATTCCCTACGACGAGCATGAACGGCTATAGCGCACCGTAAGACCTCGATACATCAATAACATTCGCTGACCTATACTATATTTCTTGCTTTACGAATACTTCAGCGGAAGCGTTCAATCCACGGGATGACGTTATACTCTTTGGTATCCGGCGATGCAAAATTTCAAAACTCAACTTGTTCCGACGTCGAGGGATGATACGGGATCTTATCTGGTCGTTGGACATCTTATATATTCGAGTGTCTACAAACTTTTTCAAACAGTTTCGACCCCCCAACACTGACGTTGATTAGAAACTCCGGAGTAATGGATGAGCACAAAGGGTACGAAACTCGCTTAAAAATTCAGACAATAAAAGCGGCGAATTCAGCGAAAAAAAAAAAGAAAAACTGCGCGCACACTAAAAGCCAGCGGCAATATTAATCAATACGTCATTTCCGCGCAATAAGTCATCCACCCTCTCGGCGCGCGAGGGGATATGAAACTCGGGCGGCCCAGAGTCTGACTGCAGACGGCAATTTCGCCGATAGTCGTCGTTACTCTGCAGAAAAAAAAAGAGAGAGAAAGAAAAAGGTGGCTCGTCGCTTTGTAAGATAAATTTTTTTATTATTCCCGGCCGAGAGTCGAGAGAGAGAGAGAGAGAGAGAGCGAGGATAGATAGTGCACACGAAGGGTACGTCCGGTCTTGTGTAAGTAAGCTCGAAGAGAGAGGGAGAGAGAGAGAGAGCACATTAGCTCGGGGGAGGCCTCGGCTCAAAGCCTTAGTAGTAGTGAGCGAGAAAAGCGGCCGAGCCGCGTGCCAACCCTTGGCGATGCGCGAGGTGGTATTGATTTCAGGGCATAAATAGACCGCAGACTCTATTATTCAAGGCAGTCTATATTTCCAGGCGCACTTTTTGCTTTTCACCGCCGCCGACGCCGCGGCCGAGGAATCACCGCGTCGAGAATGCATTGTTGTTGCGATCCCTCGGATGTTGGCTTTTGACGAGTGGCTTCCTCGAGTTGGGCGCCAAGGTTTCCTGCGTGAGGCTCCTTTTCTTGCCTCAGAATTTCGTTAATTCAAAGTCACTGTTGTGATGGTTCTTGGGCAGTAGTTGGTTTGGAAACGCTATCCTTTGGATTGACCAGTCTTAGACTTTAATATGCACGACTAAACTTGTGCACGTCAACGTACGAAGTAATTTGTAGCTGCCGGGTTATTTAAGAGTCAAAGTTGACTTGTGATCGATGTGAGGTAGGAAATGCTGAGCGCGAAATAAAGCTATATTTAAGTGACTATTATAGAAAGTAAATCTGATTAACTCGCGGCAGGTTATTGATCCTATTTTCAACCTCTTGGTTCAAATGCAAAGTTGGCCACTGACGCCTAAGTACGTTGTCGTATACTTTTCTTTTTGCGCATGGATTTTTAATGTATTCCAATTGTGGAACAAGTGTTGCCTAGCCAATTAACCGGCTATTACAGGTTATAAAGGTGATACACAGTACGTTCTTGCATAGTTACCAGTCAAGAACCTCGCCAACAAAGTTGCTAAGAAACCGAGTGTATAAGTAAGAATTGAAAGTCGTCGATTCCAGTCGAATCAGCATAGTCGCAGATCTGCGATAAACAAACTAGCTTCTTTAGACGCTGATTAAAAAGTATATTAGCCTTTGATTGAAATGTAAACAGCTCGATAAAATAGCAAATATTTAAGATGCCCCATCCACTATACTCACTTTATTATTCATTGTTTTTTTTTGCCGCGCGTTTCTAAACGCTGTTTACAAAAACGAAAAAATTCCATCCGCGAGAGAGGCAATTATGCCAAGAATTTAACCAAGTTACCCATAACTCACTGAATGTATACTCCCCGCGAGATAATGAATTCCCTTAAAGCCTCGTTTAAAAGTTCCGTAACAAGATTAATGCCCGACGATATCATACCATTCACGAGAGTGTATGTAAGTCGCCGCGGTACGATAAGACTTTTGTAATGAACCCAGTCGAGCCAACTGTAACAGTCCATCCATTAACGATCTCTCAATAGCTCGAATAGCTTTAAGCTCGAGGAGATTTGCATCGTCTCTATTTACGTATCCCGCGTCTGATTCATAAATCGCGGCTAGCACAAAATCACATTCGTTGACCTCGTATGAAAATCCATCGAAAACGAACCGAAAGCCGGAGGAGATACGACGAGAAAAGACGATCGCTCAACTTTTCCATACATTTTCTCTCGGCCGCGATATATTTTCCTTTCCGGCCGCAATAAAGCAATTTTTTGTCGCTCTCCGTCGTCGACGACGAGCGTTCGGTTTACGTGTCGGGCTACGTCTGCTTACTAAAATATCAGCCGGCTTCTCGAGTGGCGCGCGTTATTTATACGGGTTATCGCGGTTATTGTGCCGCGCGATCGCGTCTGCACGAATTTCAGGGCCGAATTCGAGGCGAAGGAGAGGAGGCGCGCGCAACGAGACAACGTACACGTGGCGAGAAAAAGGCCCCCCGTTATCGGCTGTTGTTTCGCGCCCGGTAAAGAAAGCCTCCTCTGCCCACCGCCCCCCGCCTATCTGTTCCGCAAGCTCCTTCAGATAACCTTATACGCTTTTGTTTACGTTCCGCGCCTTTGTCTTAATTTGACGGACCGTCGTCTTCTTCGTCGTCGTCGCGGCTGAATGATATTCTTAATTTGATCGCGTCAATCGGTCACACCGCGCGAGTTTGATAGGGAAAAAAAGGTCTTCTCTTGTATTGAATGTCGTTGCTGCGAATAATGAAACTTCGAGAGAGTCTCTATGTAATTTACGGCAAATTGAGATATCGCCCCGACGACGTACATATATTCCGCGCAAATTGCGGGCGGAATTAAGCTGAAAACGTGACTCGCAACAGTATATCCCGGGTACTTTAAAGTATAAAACAAGACTCTCTCGGTATTTACGTAAAATGTATTTTTAAACCGTACACCGCACCGAAACACAAGAGAATATTATTTTTCTCGCTCGGCGAGGCACGAGCTCCAGTGCGCGAGTCGTGTGTGCTTGCGCACGAGGTGCTCTCTCTCTCTCTCTCTTCGCGCACAAAAACAAGAGGCTGCATTCCCGCGCGCGGTGTGGTACTGTACGTCCCGCGTCGTTGAATAAAAACTAGGTGCAAAAACCAACGCGCGCGGAGCGTGACGAGGGGGAGAGAGAGAGAGAGAGAGAGAGAGAGCTCATTCAGAGCGCGCCGGGAGAAAGAAGGAAAATTAGTTAGCGCGAGAGAGCTGCGCATCTTCTTCTAAAAAAAAATACTGCTCCAGTAGTACTATATCCCCATTCATGAGCCTCCGCGCGGAAGCCTCTCGAGAAATAACAATGTCTGCGAGAGAGAGACGGAGTCGCGGAGGTGAGTGGAGATCTTGAACTCGAATGCCTTCCCGGGAGGTAAAGTCGCGCGATATCGATTTTTCGCAAAGTCGTCCGGGATCGAGAGTTGTTTTTGGGGAGAAAATGCTCGAATTTCGACTACTTTTCCGTTTTCAAGGTTGGAACATATAACATTGGTATTTCGTTGTTTCTACTTTAAATTTCGCGTTGGACTCTATACGTTTTTTCGTAGCCCGGTTATCTCGAGAGTGCCAATTACGAGCAGTATTCGAGCCACGTCGAGTCCCAAAAGCCCGAATCGGAAAATGTTCCGTCGGCGAGTTTCAGGTGTCGCAATCGGCGCGCCGAATCGACAAATTCACCGAGATCTCCGAGCGATCTCCGATACACAGCCGCGCGGCTTCGCTTCTGTGTCGCGAAACGAGCGATAACCTCTCCGTCGCCAATTCCTACTGCCAGGGCGGTCTTCCGAAAAAAGTTCCACGATAAAAGAAGGCCGCCTGCAGCTCCGACTTACGCAATTCTACTCTCCGTGCATCAATCCCTAATCAGCGCGACAAAGCCTATCTCTCGAATTTGCAAACTTGACCTTGCGCCTGCTTTTTTTTCTTTCTTATCTCGAAATTTGAATTGATAATCCGTCGAGTTATCTGCGGCTTCGGAGATATGTAGGCGATGACACGGCGCCGAGGTGTTTCGGGAGACGCATTCCTATTATATTTCGCGGCGAGCGCAAGTCAAATCGGGGGCAGATAAGCACCGAACGCGAAAAGTGTCGGTGGACTTTGGAGGAAAAAGCGCGCGGAAAATGATAGGTTTAATGAAAATTTATCGGGTCTTACATTATGCCGCGGCGGCGTTTCGTTAAAAGTGCAATGATCTTGGTTTTGAAATTTAGAGTAGGCTGCGCGTCCCCGGCATTATTCAAAGCCGTCGCGAAATTCCTGAGCATTTGCAGGTATTCGTTTGCCTGGCACTGCTTTGATATATGATGTACTTTTTAAATGAAGAGCAAATAAGTTTGAGTAAATGTTCCGCGAGTAATTAATTACTTTAGGTTCAGCTGAGTTGGAAGTATCGATTACAGTTTTTATTGCTGTTATTTACACAATTTTATCAGAATATATATACATACGCATTCCGAAAATCGGCAATTAAAAAAAAACTTTCTTTCCGAACGTTGCATAAGATTTATCAATTTTTTACTCGATCAAAGATCAGTCCTTTCCAGCCACTCAACCGTCGATATTCAAAAACAGCAGCTTTCGATCACATTTACCGATATCACATTAACTCACATCCGCACTCGGCTCTCGCCTCACCGAAATTCAGCAAGTTCAAGCCCCCGACGCCTCTCGCGAAAAATCAATGCCTCTCCTCAACGAGGCGACTCCTCTCTCTCTCTCGGGGCGCTTTGTTCCTCTCGAGGTTTTGCACGGCGCGGCGGCGGGTGTATATATATTTTTAGCGGCGCCGGGGTTGTGTATTGCGCGAAGGGCGGCCCCGCGGCCGCCGAGAGTCGTCGGTCCCACAATTAACGGGCGCCGGATAACCGGCGCGGCCTTATTATCGGCGCCCTCTTCGACTCTGCGCGCATCACGATTTGTCGTGGCGGCGGACGAGAGAGAGAGAGAGAGAGAGAGAGAGTCTTGCGCCGAGTCACGACGACGGCCGGCTTTCGGTAATTGTTTCTTTGTTTTTGCCGGACGACGAGGCCGGGAATGTAATCGGTTATACGAGTCGATGCATCCACCGAGGGGTTATCGCGGGTATTACGCTCGTCGCAAGTTCAGCCGTCTGACTTTGATCGGGAGGAGGAGGAGGGGGTGGGAGGGAGCCTGGAAAGTTTGGTTTTATTTACTTGGCTACAGTGCGGCTGTTCCGCTGAAAAAAGCTTGTAAAATCTCTTACAATGGATTATGTAAATTTACTTTTTTGATAAATATGCTCTTTGCACATGTGTATTTAAATGTTGCTTTATTATTCTAGCGATACATTCAGAAAAATTTTTTGTCAAAATTAAGTTTTTTTTTTGTTTTTTAAATTACTATTTTAATGGAACTCGGAGGACAGACTCGTATTTTAATAATTTTTACCACAATTTCAGTATTTTTTGCAATATATTTCGTATATTATACAATAATTTCAGCAAATTTTACAAACTAAATAATAAAATTTGCTGAAATAATCGTACAATATGCGAAATATATTGCAAAAAATACGGTAAAATTGCGGTAAAAATCATTAAAATGTGAGTATCGCTTCCGAATACCATTAAAATAGTAATTTAAAAAACAAAAATCTTAATTCTTACAAAAAATGTTTCTCAGTGCAAGTTTAATTTTATCGATGTACAAAACCGTTGCAACGATCCACGCGGCATTAATTCGTCCCTACAAACACCGTCGAAAACGCGCGTCCTCGCAATTCACCCACCTCCTCCCGAAACTTCCAGACGCTTTTCTATCGCCTCGAGATTTCATCCGCCATTAGCGACTCGTCGCTTGCCGACTGCCGAGAGAATTAATCGGGCGCAACCGAATCCAGAGCGCGCGATTATCTGCAAAGCGACGAACGGAAACAAGTACAATGTCGCATTTGCACATTCGCCCCTCTCTCTGTCCCTCTCTATCTCTGTCTCTCTCGCGCATTCTTAAACACCGAGCGTTTCTAGCGCGCTGCTTTTATTATTAAAACAAAGAAGCGGCCGATAGCCGCCGCGCGGGTATCAAAGTAATGCGCCTCCGCGGCGCATAAACAGCGGCGAGCTCGCGAGTCCCGTTTGAAGTCGAACTTGGCGCTTTTTTTGCCGACGCGATAAAGCGCAGTTTTCCGCCCTGAGTTATTATTGTTTGCGCAAAAGCTTCTTCACCGCGCGCAAATAAATTTGCATTAATTACAACCAATTCGATCGAATTCGTCCCCTCGCGATTCCGCAAACGACGAGTCGAATCTCCACCTGCATTCCTCCCTCGAGCCTCCCCCCCGAAAATGCCCTCCATCCGCCGCCGAGTCTGGCGTCTCTATACCCGGGAGTCTGGTCGCTTGAAAAAGCAACGAAAAAAAAAAAAAAAACATCCAACCCTCTCTCTCCCCCTATATAACGCGCGTGCGCACTAGTCGCGCGCCGGTCCGCTGGCCGCTAGCCTTGCTCTATGAACTAGGTCGGCAGGGTCAATGCATGGCTAGGTCTGGCAGCCGCCCCCGCGGCGCCGCTATCGAGCGCCCGCCGCCGCCGCCACCGGGAGCAGAGCCCCGTGTGTAAGCGCTCCAGTTGCAGTCGGCGCATGCGCGGAGGTGGGGGAGGCAATCGATGCGCCGCTCCCTACTGCACTGCTGCTGCTGCCGCTGCCGCTGGCGAAGAAACGCTCTGGATACTTTCGCCGCTCCGCGAGCCTCGAGGATATCGATCAAAGAGGGAGAGGGAGGGAGAGATATGCGTTTTTCCGCTGGGATTTCGGAGGTTCGCGCGACTTTGGATGTGCGCTGGAGCGGGCGAATTCGAATGCGCGATTTATAGAAGACGAGCGAGGTGGGATCGACGTTTGTGTAATGGTATTTCGGAGCGTAAATCACGAATTCGATGCTCGAAACGGCGCGAGGAGAGCTCGATGCACCCTGTAAACGTCGCGGTGAGAGGAGATTCGCGCGAACGTTTCGTATAAACATGTATAAGAGCGACAGGAGAGGAAACGAATCCTCGATATTCTCTAAATTCCGGCGCGAAACGCCTGCTTGGAAAATTCACTAAACCATTTCCAGCTAGCGAGAGCCGTGCACTTTCCCAGCGATCGTTTTGTTTCTTCTCTCATCCAACGACTGCATTGTCCATTAAGCGCATTAAAGTAAATACTCGGCGCAAGTTCAACCCTCTCTCGCTCGGCGGAGAGAGAGAGAGAGAGAGAGAGCTCGCAATCAACAAAGCCCTCCGTTCAAAGGTCGCGGCGGCACGCAATGCAGGCACGCCAATCAGAAAGGCAGGGGAAAAACTGCAAAAGTATCCAGGCGGCCGGGTCTCTCCTATTGATCCCCCCCGCCGAACATTAAAAATCCTCGCTCGCGATCGGCACGCAAACGAGCGGCATTCCGTCCATTCTCTCGGTCCTCTCTCCCTCTGACAAAGCGGCCGCGGAGAGAGAGAGAGAGAGAGGAAAAAGGAAGGAACGAGTTGGCGAAATTACTCGGCGCTCTTTGAGTATCCCGTCCGCGGCGATTTGCAAATCAGGGCTGTGTGTGCGCGCAGGACGACGACAACGACGACGACAAAGTCTCGGCCACAAACGCGCGGCGCGCGGGGCTCTGTGTGCGAGAGAGAGAGGAGAAGAAACTGGATCCAGGGTCGATCAATACGCTGTTTTGCGGCGCGGCAGTCTCTCGAAAGGGAAAGACACGCCGCCGCCGCCGCCGCCGTCGCCGCCGGGAGAAAGACCCGAGCGCCGGAAGGGCGGGACGCCGGGAGGGAGGGAGTTATCCCGCGGGATGAATCTTTCCCTGTGCTCTCTCTCTCTCTCGCCGGCTTTCATATTCCCCGAAAACTGGTTGCCTGCAAAAAAATCTCTCTCTCTCTCTGTATGGCAGAGAGCGAGAGCGCCTTTGTGCGCCGGAAGAATGAGGGGTAAACAAAAAGCTCTCTTTCGCTGCCCGCGAACAATGAGCGAGGATCGAGCCGCGAGAGAAGGATTTTTGGCAATGCGAACGCGTCTAGTTGGGAGCGGAGTGCAATAACCAGGGATGGCTTCGATATGCTGATTCGCGGGGAGAGGCTTTATCGGAATGTTTGAATTTTGAGCTTTCTCGGTTTTAAGAATAGACCGTTAGAGATCAACTACTAAACGACGATTATACTTGTTGCTAAAAAAATTCCCCGAATATCCCGCCTGGCTCTCCCCCTCAGCCTCGCTCCGCCGAGACATCTCCGCGCTTCTCGGCAACGGACGCCTCTCTCTCTCTCGCTAATTACGGCACAGCGGCGCTAAAAGGAGCGTCGAAGGCCGCGCGCGGAGACGAAGAGGCAGCAGCACATCGGCATGTAGGTCAATGCCTGCCCTCGCTCCAGGGTTCGCTCGTCTCTCGCCCCCGACGAACGAACCTTCGACGGAGGCGGCGGCTGCCGGCCCACGCCAACACCCACGGCGGCAGGATGCTGCCAACCTCCCCCCCGCGACGCTCTCTCTCTCCTAACTAGGCCACCAGATCGATTCTGCAGTGCGGCGCGCGGGCAAGCTCTCCTCGCAAGCTCTCTCTCTCTCTCTCTCTCTCTCGCCTCCGACACGGGGGGCCAGGCCTGCCAACCGGCCGTAAGCACACTGCGCAAGTCGCTGCGGACGGACGCCGCGGCCGCTGCTGCCGATGCAGCTGAAGGCGGCCTGGGCGAGAGGCGACGTGAGGGAATTTTTGCGGGTGTTTTGTATAGAGAGAGGGAGGGTCTTTCGGTCGCGCGGCTCGACGGACGTTTCTTGGAGATGTTTTCTTTGCGTACTTTGTAAATACATTAAATACATTTGGTCGAGTCGCTGGATTACCGGTGATTTTCACTGCTATTGTAATTTGGGAATTTTCAAAAGTTCACGCGCCTCGAGCGCCTAGAGAAAGAAACCGAGTTCGCCTCCTTCTCCGTCGACTTTTCTCTCGTTCCCCGCCGCCGTCCGCGCATTATACCGCGCCTGAATGCGAAACGACTGCGGCGACGGTACGTATCGGCGATGTGGGTGCATTGAATAGGCCCGTCGAAGCTCGCGGAGGAACACGTATAGATAGAAAACGGCTCTCCGATATCAGCCGCGCGGCGCTCTATACTCTCCCGATGAAATTCTAACTCGAAGAGCCCCCCGTGAATTATTGTGTACGACCGAGGCTATACGCGAGCTCTCCTCGATATTGTGCGCCTCTCTATCGCGGAATCGAACGCGACGCGTGTCTTTTTTTTATACAACGGAGCAATATGAATTTAGACGCGCGGGAATCGAGACGCGACGCGGCCGCGATGGCAACGAGGAGGCGGCGTATAGTCGGGGAGCGAGACCCGGTCGATGTGTGGAATATCGGAATTTGTTTTAATTCAATTATTGCACCCCTCGCTCCGAGGAGGAAGAGAGAGAGAGAGAGCCCCGGGTATATTAATAGAGGGCTCATCGACGCACGCTGCATTAGAGACACACGTCCGGCCCCGGCTCGTAACCCGTCCTATTTTCGGAGAGAGAGAGAGAGAGACAGAGTTGAATATCCGTATCGGCGCGGATTCTGTATTTGTTTACCCGCGACGCGGAATTTCGCGGGGAGACGAGAGGGAGAGGATGGGGGAGTTTAATTATAGAATTTTGAGATTTTTATGAAGGTGAGCCGCGCGCCGTTTGTAAACAGAGCGAGTTCTCTCTCGATCGCGGGGCTCTTTTTCGCCCGGGGAAAATGGACGATATGTTGACGCGACGAAAGATGGGGAATGAGAGAAGCTGCTTTAATAGAAATAATTAGTAGTCTTATATACGATATTAAAAAGTACAGTTTAAAGGAAACATTTGAATTCCAGCTCACTCCATCCTTATAAAGCCAATTTTCACAAAATTAAAGCAATAATACCCGTAGGACCGGAAAATACCACAAAAAATTGCCCTCTCCATCGAGAAGCCCTCAATAACCCAATGAAATCGCTCGAACTGACAGTCAAGCTCCTTTTGCCTTCGCGCTTCGCTCGTCCGTCCCAGAAAAACACAGCCTCTTTATAAATCCGGCCTTTCCGCCACCTGCGACGTTCGTCGACGAAAAAAAAGGCGAACGCGACTCGAGGAGGAAAACGTCGTCGCATCGGGGTAGGTCAGGGTTATATACCCTCTCCTCTTTCTCTCTCCCACATTTTTTTTCTCTCTCTCGGCTGCTTGTTTTTCCAGCGCGGCTTTGATTATCGCCATTAGCGGGAGACGCACGATGATTATTGCCGAGGTTTTTGCCAGTCGCCGCTGAACGGCGAGAGACATTTTTCGGCATTCGTTCCGGCTGTTTTAGCTCTTGATTTATGCCGGAGGAGCCGCCTTGGACGCGCGTCCGTGGAAGATTGACTAATTCTCCTCTCTTTTTCGGTAGCTCGGAAGGTTTGTAAAATTCCGTCGCTGTGTGCACTCGAGTCGAGGCGCGACGAATCTCTAAAGACTCGCAAACTCTTTTTGAATTTTCGAGCGAGAACGCCACTCTCTGACGGTAAAAGACATTTGGCAATTTAGTTATACCGGGTGAAAGTTTTTATTGAGAAATTTTTTTTCACTCGGCATGCAACAGCGTCGTAACGACGTCAAGACTTTTCCGTCGATTAAATTATAAACATTTCCAACAGTCACCGTCAATCGACGAATCTCCGCGCCAAAAGAGAAACCACAAAGTATTTTCCTTGACCCTCGAGTGTCGCATTAAAAACAGCTCCGCGGCTTTTCCTCAATTATCAATCGAGTCTTATACGCACACACACATATATATATATAAGCAAAGCATCAAAATATTCAGGCCTCTCAATCAGCTCCAAAATAAACCAGACAGTCGTCGGCGGCGAATCGAGGTTAAGCTCATACCGCATCGGCCGGTTATTGCGGCCTCTCTCTCCCTCTTTCATTGCGCGCCGGGCGAAGACAAACTCGGCGCGGAGTGCGGCGCGTAACAGTGACCGATAAACGAAAACAGTGCCATTAAAGCGTCGTCGGCGGCGCGCGAATCAGCCGCTCTCTCTCTCTGTCCCGGGGTTGCGTCTCAGTTCACCTGTCGCGCGTATATATGTATAGTCGGTGACTCGAAAATTATCGCGCGCACTCGGGTTTCGTCAGTCTTCGCGCTCGGGTGAAATCGATTGGCGCAACGACCTGCACTCGCGGCGGCCGAAATTAAGCCACGCAGTTGCCAGCGGGGGACTTTTGCGGTTTACCGGGGGGAGGGAAGCGACGCGGGACGATTACACGGGCCGCTTCTCTCTCTTGGTTTTTCGGACGTTTTTACGGGAGAGGTGTATAATCGAGCTATTTCGGATTCGCGGATTGTTTTAAGAATGCGGTTTGCTGGTTTAGTGCCTCGCCGCGATTGAGTTTCTCCGAAAAGGCTGCAGTTTCGAAAAGACACGTGGAATTTCGAATGGCGATAAAACGCTTTATCGTTTCTTTTATAACGCCTTCTCGGATCTAAAAAGACTCGCGGCGTGCCGGTCCGGATTGACGGGAGGCTAAAATACTACTAAAGCAACGATTAATAATCAATCCTCCAGCAGAAACGACATTCTCTAGTTCGAGATAGCCTCGAAAGAAGTAGAAAATAATCCGCGAAAGCCAAGCGCCGCCAATTCGAGCAGCCAATATTACAGCTCTCCAAAGCCAACAAATGACAAAAACGTCGACACGCCGAATTTAAAAGCCTCTCAAAATGCTCTCTCTCGAGCTCGAAAGAATTGTAAAAGCAAAAGCTGCACACACCACTCTCGCCTCGCGTTGAGTCAGTGCCCCGCGATAGACGCACCGTTGCTCAACCCGCGACGCGTTATATATACAATCCGCCGCTCGAAACCGAAAAACGCGGCAATCACCGTCCGTCCGAATATAAAAGGGGCAGAGACACACCGGCGAGTCGCGCGAAAGGTATCAATTAACAGAGAGAGCCCCGCTCGGGGTCAGTAGCCGCGCGCCGCGTTTTTTTTTCACTCTCCGCGGAGAGTGTCGCAACGCCGACGGAGGAACCGGAGGGCCGGTAATCGGAATTCGCTGCAGCCCGCCGCCGCCGCCGCTGCGTGGCTTCCCCTCGCAGTGTCTGCTGGAAGTCTGCGTTCTGCGAGCGCCTCGGTCGTTGAGCTATGCGGGAGCCTGGATTCTGCATCGATCGCCAGAACAGTCCGGCATTTTTTTTTGTTTTTTTTTTTTTAGTTTCGAGGGATATCGGATAGTTAGGTTCGGACATATAGTTATATATTGGGCTGTGATTTTTTTTTTTTTTCGTGGAACGTCGCGCTTTGATGAAATAGCACGGTTGATCATCGACTGAGGTGACTGTTTGTACAAGAAATGAAAGGAGCGCGCTGCTTTGCGAATGTTGCGTAACGAAACTTGATTCTCCTCCGACCATTTTTAATTCCGAAAGTTATTATTCAAAGCGAAAGATAAATTACAATAAGTTAGCAAAACTACTTCGCGAAAGGAAACCATTTCCATCTCGGGTTGGCTCGGCTTCCGCGCGGCGCAAAAGGCTCTCAAAAACAGCCGAGAAATTTGACGTAACTACGTACATTCAAACGAGATTCTAATCCGCCGATCCTAAACTCGACCTCCACGCGACCAGTCTACGTGTTTTTCGACCGCTCGTTTCCTGCATTCGTAGCGAAAAAAAAGAAGAAGAAGAAGAAGAAAAAAACAGCGCGCGTATATCGGTCGAGTGCCCACATGTACGTACGCGGCCGCGTGACGAATTTCAAACGCGAAATATCGCTAGATTTTTTTTTTTTTTTTTTCAAGGAATACACCGACTTTTCGAGCGAGCGCAATATATCGAAGTGGGACAGGTAAAAAAAAGTGCGAGGAGATGCCGGTTAATAATCGTCTAAAAATAGAAAAACACTCGCCGCAGAACCCATGACTCTCACTGACAACGTAGCTCGATTAAATTTATCAACGAGCATCGATCCCTAGTTTGTTTAAACGAAGCGAGAGTCTCCATTGAACGAAGGCATTACACCTCGGCGAACGGTCTTGTAAATCATCTCTGTTTTACCAGGTCGTCGCTTAAAAAATATCTCCGCCGCCGAAAAAGGCAGCAGCATCACGTACATAAACGAGAGTCCTTACTCGCGCGTGCGCACAATGCGGGAGAGAGAAAACAACGCCGAGGAGATCGTGCAAGGAGTCAGAGACCGAGGCGTAAACACGCGCCTTTTTTTTCGGGGGGCCCCGGCGATCCGCGCTTTCGATTATATATATATATATTCGGCTGCGTAAAAAGTCTCTCGAAAGTGGGCCCCGCGCCGCCGACGGTTTCGGCAACCGCCTCGAGCCGCCGCCGGGTTCTCTCTCTCTCTCTCTCTCTCTCTCTCTCTCCTACGTGGTACCGTTATTGCGGGGACCCCGCGAGCGGCTGGTGTGCAACGCGCGGCGACGTCGACGACGCGCGTTGTGTCACGTGATTCATTAGCGCTCGTGGGAGTGTCGAGCGCGCGGGGAAACGTTTGTTTGTTTCCCAGATTTCTTCTGCCGCCAGGCGGAGGGAACGGATTGCCTTCGAGAACTCGAGGGGGAGGGGGGGGGGGGCGAGGTACACTTTTTTTTTTTTTTTTTGCTGGAGGTTTCGAGTCACCTGACGAGGTTGTTGCGCGGCTTTGCGCAAGTGCCTGTTTACGAAAAGAGCGAGGCGGCTGGTGAAACTCGCCGGTTTTGGCGCGATTCGGTATAGTTTCGTTCGGAAAGCCGGGGGAAAAGTGGGCTGGTTTCGGGTGATGTGTGCGTGCCTGTTGTGCGAATGGGATCATGGAACAAGTCGGTTGAGCGGAGTGTAAACAAACGTATATATTAAAAATCGCTTTGGTGTGTATATATTTATTAGCCCGGCGATGAGGATTAATTAGAAAGCGGTTCTTTTGGATCTTTCCACGTGGGTTTTTAGCGCTCTTATGGAGATTGAATCGTAAAGTCGACGAATTATCTGAATATATTACAGGCTCTAAAAATACATCAGAGGCCTTTCAGCAAAATCAAAGATCAGTTTAAAAGACACGACACTCAAATTTAAAATCTGGTCTAGCCAGCAATCTCCTGTAGAAGTTTAACCGGTTCCCGCCCAGAAATGTCATTGTAACAAGACAAAAAAAATTGAAGATTATCCGAGTCTTACCCATTTGCGAATTGCATTATTACCCCACCTCCACCCTCGAAATGCTAAAGCACCCAATTAACCCCAGTTCCTCTGTTTCAGCACTCGTCAGCAATCTCGATCATCAGCCCGGCAGCCAGGCCCAGCAGCAGCATCGTACCATCCATCCTCGTCGCGAGTGTCGCACCGCACCATCCCGAGAGAGAGAGAGAGAGAGAGAGAGTGCGCGAGTGGAAAAAAAAGAAAGATCCTCGTGTCAAAAGCTCGACGAGAAAGAGTGTCGCGGGAGTGCTTCTATATACCGCGGGGGGTTGTCGCGCGGTGGTGGTGGTGCGTGCTAGCGGCGCTCAAGTCCCCGCTCGCGCGTCACGGTGGCCAGCTTAGTGAGCGGCAACGTCGCGGTGCGCTACGATGAGGCGTCGGCCGTCGTGGGGGCGGGAGCGCTCGTGCTGGCCCCCGCATCCCGGCTAGTCGCGGCGGCGCCCCCCGGCACCCTCGCCCAGCAGCACCCGACCGCCCAGCACCTCGGCCATCTGAGCCACCTGAACCAGCAGCAGCAGCAGCAGCAGCAACAAATAGTAGTCGGCATGGAGAACCAGGCGGAGCTTCAGCAGCAGCAGCAGCCGGCTCTCGGCCTGGTGAAGGCCGAGATCCCGGAGGTGCAGCAGGCCTCGCCCGGCTCCTCGGGCTCGGGCAGCAGCTCCTCCCGCGGGGGTGGCATGTTCGCCGGCATCGCCGCCGCCGGCACCAAGCGCCCGAGGCCCGACGACTGGCTGGCCCCGGAGTCGCCCCAGGGATCGCTGCAGACCCAGCAGCAGCAGCACCTCTACATGTCGCAGCAGCAGCAGCAGCAGCAGCAGCACGTCCAGCAGGCGGTGCACCAGCAGCAGCAGCAGCAACCGCCGATGGCCCACTCGACGCCCATCAGTCAGCAGCAGCAGCAACAGCCGAGCGTCATCGGCTCCCAGCCGCCCAGCAATAACGGATACGCCAGCCCAATGAGCTCCGGCAGCTACGACCCCTACAGTCCCAACGGAAAGATTGGTATGTACCGATTTGCTGGGTGTTTTTGGTGGGGCGAACGGTTCGGGGTCTTGCGGGGGCGTTAACCCCCTAGTTGGCGGAGATAATTGGGAAATTAAGAAAATTAAGACCATAGACAAAGTTTCTATAACTGCAATTACTTGTTCGTACAGAGTACTGAACCGTTCGTTCTGCGATAAACTTTTTCTAGACTTTAAAGATATCTGATATATGTACACTTTTGAAACAAGATGAAAGTTTATAATAGGAGTAATCTAAACGAGCGCTTATACAATTCCATAATTACAACTTATTTACCTTAACCTAATTGCCAGCGATAAACTTAAATGATAATCTTTAGTGGAAAGTTTATTTATTCTCAAAGATATCGGCCGGAAAAAAAAGAATGTTTTTAAACGAAGCTACTCGGTATGCGTAAAAAATTTTTTTGCCGACAGTCGGCCGCAAAAAGTTTTAACTCTTGTACTTTCACCGCCTTTTAAAAGCCAAATCGTATTGCCCGCAAAACTCCGTTTTCCGTTCGACGCACTAAAATTTCAAACAATTACCAGAATTACCTGTACACAAATCGGCAAATGTTTATCTCGCTTCCGAAAGAGCGTCCCCTTTGCACCGAGCACAAATTCATTCCACCGAGAACCGAGATACCGATAAAAAACCGAGCACACATCAAACGCAGTCGGCTCTCGTACCGAAGCAATAACACTACGATTCCCCCCGCGAATTAGTTCTAACCTTAAAAACGTTTTTAACCGGCGCGTACGGGGTGAAAGCGAAATCGGTTTTCGTATCTCGTAAAACTCGGCGCGCGAATTGGCCAGTCTTCCATCCGGAAGCCTTTCTCTTTTCTGGCACCGATGCCCGGTACACATTTTCGGATACAACGCATTAATTTCATTATACGCGCGAGAGAGAAAGCGTTTTTGTTTTTTTTCTTCAGCATTTTTCCTCGGCTTACACACAATTATATATACATACATTTTGTTTTCTTGCTTCGAGGTAAAAGTCTCTCTCGTTTCTAGCCGATGTGTTTTTCGCTCTCGCGGCGGCCGTCGTCCATCGCAATGTATGCTGGACGCGTTTATCTCGCGCGCGGTTTGTAACTCGGCGCGGAACGGCGCGCGTGCGCAAGAGGCCCGTTTCTCGTTTTGAAAGTGTGGCCAATTGGATGGCCTCGCCGCTGTGGTTATTGTGCCGCGGCGGTAATAAATATAACTGATATTCAATTCGAATATTCCGGAGTGATTAGCGCGAAGATCATTTTCGCTCACCATTAACTAATACATTTGTCAGACGAAACAGCTCAATATACTTTCCACAAAGAAAACACTGGGATAAATCAAAGAGCAAAAACTAAACCATCCCCCGAAGCCGCGCTAAACGCCCTCGGAACATCGATCCTCATCGCGGGGAGGACAATAATCGCAATCTTCCTCCTCCTTTCATGCCTGTATCGCGCAACAGCTACTCGGCCGGGGGCATGAATTAATCATGAAAAGCCGCGGCGGCGACGCGAGAAAAACCCATTCGCCCTTGGCTTGGCGCCATCGTCCTCCTCCTCCTCCTCGCGAATATCGCGACATCCATTTTCCGCCGTTACGGCAGAGGCGCCGCTCTTTCTCACGCGAGAGAACGCCGAGAGAGGAACACTTATGGGAAACGGAGCGAAGTGGAACGCGCGGCGGGGCTATTAATATTTCATGCCGCTCTCTCGCGCCGGCCGAATATCCCCGCGGATGGTGGTTATAACGAGCCGATGTTAATCCGCGGAGATTTCGCGAGTCGACGGGGAGCTCCGATCGAAAATCAATATTTACCTGGGGAGGGAAGAACGGACGGTTGCACCTGAATAGCGACGAGGAGCGATGACTCGGTCGGTGTTTGTGTTTGTTTTTCGGGGCGTTTTATTCGAGCGGGCGGTAAAGAGCGCCGAGGTTTTTGATTCTCCTTTGCCCGAGAGGAGCTGCACGCGAGGCTTTATTTGCACACTTTATTTCGCTCTTCGTTCGTCTTCGTTTTTTTCGGGTTTACCGAAAGTAAAAGTCGGAGTCGCGGGCTGCAATTCGGATTTAACGACGCTGCAGCGGGAAATTAATCGAACCGACGATGGACAATAAACGAAGGACGTATAAATTTTAGCGTTTTTCGTTCCGCCGTACGAAATACAGGAAAATTCACTAATATACCGCGAGAAACAGCAGTGTTCATTTTCCCCGATGTGCAGCGACGTCGGAACTTTTGCCGCCTCTCGCTTCGAGACACTCGAAACAAAAGTCGATTCAGCAAATTGGTTCGGCACTTGCTGCGCATTCTGTACAGCGCCCATTGAATCGTAATATACGTATAGGTGGCAGATACGAGTCTCTCTGGCGCCTTCGTAACCCAACAATACACCGCGGCAGCCGCGCTCTTATTCAAAGGAGATAAGGTATAGCGTGGCTGACGTTCCAATTTTCGTTCGAAGTCTGTTTGGCGTATATTAAAGCAACGGCGTAAATTGAAAAAAAAACCTTCTCCCCGTTTTCTCCTCCAAATCGCTAACGAGGCGATACTCCCGGCCAATAATTTTCGTTTCCTTCGCTCTCGGGTTTTCGTCCGCCGCCGGCGTCGGCGCTCCTTCGCATGCTAATGTGATTTATGGATCGCGGTTAAAGACGTATTAGGTTGCGGTGGCTGAATCGCGGGACCCGTCGCCGACGGCGGCTGCTGTCCTTTTCTTTCGCCGCGGATATACCGCGGGGGCTTCTGGAAAAGCGATCTCGTCGTGCCGCGCAATCAGTGCAGCCTCGCGCCGCCGTTAAAACTCCGAGAAGCGAAAAACGGGCCGCGCGCGCATAAAACTCTGCAGAAGAAGTCTTCGTATATATTGCCACTTCCATCCAATCCTCCTCAATTCGCTCGCCGCGGCGGCCGGCTCTCTTTTATTTACCGCGGCTAAGCAGCTGCGATAAATCTGCGTTCCCACCGACATAGAGAGAGAGAGAGAGAGCAACGCTCGAAAGGCACCTTGAGCTTCGAGAGTCGACTTTCCTCGTTGCGCAAGCGCGAGATCGTTTTCGCCGATTAAATCACGCGAGACACAATGCCGAGAGAGAGAGAGAGAGAGATCGCCACGTGCGCTCCAGTTGCGGTCGATCGAGAGCACTGCCAGGGGCTCTGTACTCTCCCTCTCTCTCTCCGCGAGGTGCACCGGGTTCAAGCGTCGAGATGCCGAGTTTGGCGCGGATGGAGAATCCGCTTGGATAGAGGGTGGTTGGTTCGGCTCCTGCTTTGACGGAAAAAGCTTCTTTGTACGATGATGATGTTTAAATGGTCGCTAAAAGACGATCCTTTTCGTGGAAGAGGAATTCTTCGGGATATTAAAGCGAGACGAATTTCTAGATGGAATTAGAAAAGGATTTTTGGTTTGTTATAAATAAATTTCCCTTTCTGACGAAACAACGTTTTTTTCAATTAAATAGAAATTTGTCTATAAGAAACAGAATTCTCTTCTTACAAATCTCACTCAAGTATTGAGAATAATTTCTGTTAGCATGAAAAGGATGCATTCTATCTTAAAAGTTTATTCCTTTCTAATTAAAATCAAGTTTTTAATTCTGCCGTTGCTATTAAGCCTTCAAAAGTAATTTCTCTACCTTCTCCGATAAACACTGTACGCAACATCTGCTCGTTTTCTTTTCATAACGCGGCCAAAGTACGTATTTCAGCCGCGGTTACATGTATATTGTGCAGTTTCTATTTGCATTGTTAAACGCGCATTGGAAATGTTACTGTACTTTCTAATAACGTAAAAAGCGGACTCATGCAAGAATCATCTCTCCGCACACTTTCTACGAAAATATTTTTAACGAGCGCCGAGAGAGAGAAAAATTCGCCACGGATAATAAGTTTGTTATTGCAAACGTTATATTTTCGAGATTCGCGTAATGCATTGTTTTTACCCGTCGTTTCTAGAAAGTTTTTTTTCGCGTTTCCAGAGATTTAAAGCCGCATTTCTTCGGACACGAATTAAACAAACCAAATCGAATTTTAATATTCGCCTTGAAAGGGCGAAGAAAAAGTCGACGAATCAGCGTGTATAAAAAATAAAACCGCCGTATCAAAAGAGGCAAGCAACCACCGCGTAAAGCATCGGCAAGCGGAAAAACGTGAAACGGCCGGACACCAGTCGCGGCTCTTCGCTCTCTTTCACCTCCTTCCCTACTTTCCGCGTAAGGCGAGCGGAGACGAGGCGCTCCTCGCGGAGGTGCGCTTTTTGGGCTGGATTTCTGACGGGAGCTTGCGGTGTGGTGTTCTGTCGAAATATCGACTGTTGAAAGTTGCTGTGGTTATTTAATTTGCAAGAAACTATGGTAATTTTTCTAGAGTTTTACTGTCTCTTAACAAATTAGTAAAGACACGTGTAAAGGAAAATTCTTGTCTTCACTTCTTCCGAACAGAATTTTCCACCCCCAAGTATGTTTATCCTTACAAAAATCAGCTCCTCGCTCAGTTCCAAGTGAAAACCCTCGGAAAAGAAAAAAAAGCCCATTTCCACCCCTCCGAAGCTCCTTAACGAGCTCGAAAATAGTACTGTCGCAGACTCTTCCCCGCGTCCGCCGAAAAGGCGGCGTGCAGATGTGCGGTGCCTTTTCAGCAATTAGAAAGCGAGCCGGCTGCGCGAATGCGGGTCCTCGAAGGCGACACGTGTATATACCCACATCGGCCTGCTTCTTCTTTTTTTTTTTCGACGAGTCGCTACCGGGCGAATGTGTCGCAATCGTTAATTGGGCGGCGACCCAGATTAACGGGTTTTTACGGGGTGTTTTGATGATGCGTCCGAAGGTGAGAGCGGAGTAAGACGGTTTGTGGATTGAGTTTTGCGTCTCTTGCGAATGGTTGGGTTGATAAGTTTTTCCGCCGTTCTTTTATTAGGTATTATTGCATTTTATCAATTAATACTTAATTACAAAAGCTGCTCTTGAAAAAGATAGATTGTACGAAAAAACTACTTGTCGCTCGATACGCGACTGCATAATATTGTTATATTTTTTGCAAGGAATATATATCTGAAACGTTTGATAAGAACAAAAACTGGCTAACAATTATTATTCTCGAATCGAATCAATTGTTTCGCCGGAGCCTTTAGAAAATTATTAAAGCGTGGATTATCCTTTTTCATATCCCCCGGTGAAAAGATTTTGGGATAAAGAACCGTTTACGCAAGTAAGAGAGCAGACGTATATCTTGATGAATGCGAATTAAACGAACGTTACTCTTGCGTAATTGCATTGTTGTATTTAAAGTAAAAGAATCACTCGAGAGATTTATTGAAAGCTCATTCAAATCGTTCCTTCAAAATCCATTACCGACGCGCGAAAAATTCTGAATGCCAATTCTTCTCTTTAATCGTCGTTTATACACTTGAAATTTAATTATTCGAATATTACTCGAAGAAAAACGAAGAAACCCTCCGTCGCGAATCCTCCCTTTTTTTCGCGGCCTTACCGTTACCGGGCGAGATCTCTTACTTTTCCCCGTCCTGCTCTTATTAACGGAGAGCCGGTCGGCGCGGCGGAACCGGTTTTTTTTCCGCGTGCCACTTGGCGACTCGCGCCCGTTTGCACGTCGGGAGGAACGCAACGCGAGAAGGGTTGGTCCCCCCTCGCGACAGGGAGAGTACATCGCTTGGTGCTTCTCGTTTATTTGCCTTTTTAGATAAAGCGGCAACGCGGGTTAATAGGCTGACGATGCGAGCGACGTGTATGTACATGTAAAAGTAAAAGGTGCATTAACATTTTTATCGGATGTTTATTGAGTTTTGTAGCGCCGCATTATTAATTGTATAGGTCGAGCGATGCTTTGAAAAGGCGCCTCTTTTTACCGCGTATATACGCTCGGTTTTTCAATTATTTCTTTATCGCGATGAATAATTATTGTTTTTCTCCCGATAACAGTCGAAGCTCCGCGCGCTGCAAAAGCGCGCAATGCGTCTTCTCGCCACCGGAGCACCTTCATTCTCAATGGTATATTGTAATACCGCTTGAAAAACCTTTCGATCGCTCAATTTTAAGAATCGGTAAAAGTATAATTTACACGCGACATTCGCTTCGTTCCGCACTTCCCAATACCGTAAACGCCGCGAAAGTGGCCGAAAAGCCCATTCACCTCCCCGGCGGTCCGGTCACCGAAATACCTCCGCTCATTGAGCGCGCGGCGCGCACAACGCAGTCCGCGCGCACACACACACATATATTCCTCTCGCTCGACTCGGCTTGCGCGGACTGCGTCTGCGCGTCGGCGGTTGATGTAGGTCGTTGCTTCGTAATCGGGCTCTCTCGCTTTGGAGAGCTTATCAGCCCGCTATCGCGAGAGAGAGAGAGAGAGTCTCTGACCCAAATCGCCGCGCGGTGCCGAAGGTCTTTCGAAATTCAAAATTCGAAGCCGATCCCTTGATCGCGGAAGGAGATCGCTCGGCGGGGATAAACGAGCAAGGAGAGTCTCTCGCGAGAAACCGGATCGATATACGACACCCGCCGCTGCTCGCTTCGTTTGATAATCGTCGAGCTAATTGGCTCGTTTACCCCGTTCCTTCGACGAACCCTGCGTTTTGTCCAAGGAGAGCCCTTCGCGATTTTTGTACGGAGGATTAGAGGTTATGCCCGACGGAGCGGCCGATCGGAGCGCGCTCGAAAAGGGACACTCGCCCGCCATCTCTCGAGCGTCGCTCTCGGCTCTCTCGTGAGTCGTGCGGACCCTTAGCTTGGCCGTCCCTCCAACAGGTGGCGCGCCGGGGCTCTTCCTCGGCCGCGACTCGCGGGAAATCCGGTTTTTCGCCACGTAGCGAATATCCCTTTCCCTCCTCCCTCGCGAGAGAGAGAGAGAGAGAGAGAGCGGTGCGCTCGAAAAAGAGCGAGAGCGGAGAGCTATTCATTACCCGCGAAACGAGAGACGGACATGTAGATGTGGCAGGCGCGAGTGGCTATCCTTGGCAGAGAGCATTGTCCTCCTGCCGTGTATACCTGTTGCCCCTCTCTCTCTGTCTCTCGCGCCGCCCGCCCGCTTTGGCCCGCCGAGTCACTGACTTTGACGAGCGCGGCCGCTGATTCACGTCCCGACGACTTTCGCACTCGGCCGATTTCTAGGATGACGACGACGACGACGCTGCTGCTGCTCCTCGGTCCTTTGCACAGGTGGCGGAGCTGAAAATGCGCTCCGATCGCGGGGAGGGGCTTTGTTTGCTTAGTTGAGTGCGGCGGATATGCGGACCAGCGGCGGAAGGATGTTAATTCCGGCAATTTATAATGCGAGTAATCGGCCGCGACGTTCGGCTTGATTTGTATATATATAGGAGTGCATCCTGCACCGCCGAGGAGAAAAATGGACCTCGTTTTTTTCTTTTTTTTTCTTTTTCGAATTATTGCTCCGCTCGTTTTCGACGGGGGGGAAACTCGTTTTGCGCAGGCAGGTGTCGGAGGCTGCTTTTTTTTTTTAAAAAGGCGAGCTGCGCGAGCGATTAATTCTGGTTCGACAAATATATCAATGCCATCAGATAAAGCTGTTTATTGACAGAAGAAAAATGGGAGATGAGTCCGCACAATTTTTTTTTTTCGGATCGACTAATGTTTTGTTTCAATTAGTCGCGAAGTGGGAGAACGGACAACCTTAGCATAAAAAGTTCGTGAACCGCGAGGAAATCATTCGAATTAATGAGTTTATTATTTTTTTTTAAACAGAGCGTTCGACTCCGACGTAATAAAGGAATAACAAAAAACAAAGGTAAAAATCGTCATCGTTCAAAACATTAAACAGCAACGAGAAGCCGAACTCCATTTTTCCACTTTCTTATACATTTTAACAGTGCAACGATATTACCCTCAAACCATTTTTCGCGAACCTTCGCGCAGACGCATCATAAACCACCTCTGAAATTTTCCAAAGGCCTCCCCGTTACTCCGAACCCATCCCAGCCTCCCTGACTGCCGATCCCGATAAAAAAAAACAAAAAAATCTCCATCGCGTGCAAGCGATCCCACGCGGATTTTCGCAGCCCGCGCCCATGAAAAGCCGGAGCGCCCGGAAGCTCGTAAACTCCTCCGCCGCGGGAAGGTTCAGCGAACGATCGATTTTTCAAACCGAGGATCGAAGCCCTTCGCGAAACGAGGCGAAGGGCGACGCGCACGCATTCCCGCGGGGGGTAATCGCCGCGCGCGCTGCCTTATTGCGCGAAAACGAGCGCGACGAGCTTCGAGGCTTCGTTCTTTTTTTTTTTTTTTCCTTTTTTCTTTCACCGTTTCGCCACACCGGAAGCGCGGAGAGGAGAACGGCGGGAGTCGGGAAAATGCCTCGAGCTTCAAATCGCGGGAACTCGCTCGCGGCGATGGGAATCGAGGGAACAATGCGCTTATTTTAGATGGAAATGGTTTCGTTTCAGGGGGGTTTGAGGAATTGCTTTTGGTGGATTTATGTGCTTTGAGGTGGCAGTCGGCTCCTCGTGATGAGCTGTTTTTTTTAAATCTATTCTTTTAGTCGCAACGAACAAACACAAGGTTTATTTATATATATATTTCTAATTTATATTCGAGGAGATAAAATTAAAGCGTAAACTTTTTCTAATAAATAGTCAGAATGATTCTCTAATATAAGCGGCTTTTCTTTGAGTGAAAGCTTAAGCCGCGTAGTTTCGAAAAAAAAGTTCTACTTAAGAAATTTGAAAGTCCCCCAGTCTTATATACAAGACTTCAAACTCACTTGAAACTTTTAACGCCACTCAGCATTTCGGTATTAAAAGTAGCTTTAATTTTTTCACCCACTTTTTCCCAGCCCGAAAAATCCATCAATTACCACATTCCACATTTAAATCCCTCCCGACGCCTCCCCGACGTACACGAAACAGAAAGACACCCCCGCCACCCGAGTGGCCTCTCCCCAAACGTCTCTTTCGATTCGGGCTCACTTTCATCGGCGGCAGAACCGGCTGAAAATCGGCGGCTTTCTGGCTTTCGCCGCGGAACGGAGTTCCCAAGTTTTCCCTATTATTTCACGTATACGTTTTTAATTGCGCCTCCGCGCGTCCGATGATAAAGTAGAAAGCCTCGTTTTGGTCGCGGGGAAATTTAGCGTTCGCGACGAGAGATTTTTTGAGATTGGACAGTGTATTTCCGTCGAAATTGATGTGTAATTGCACCCTTGCCTGCTTAAAAATAACAAAAAGCCTCTATTAATTTTCTACAAATTGTCCCAGTGCATCAAGACCTCGAGAATCCCGAAAACTGCCCGCTATCGGTCCTCCGCCGAGCGCGTTTATCGCTTAGAAAAAAAAGCGCACGCAGCACAGAGACACTCCGCACGCTCGAGAGTGTGGGAAAGCGAGGGAGAGCCGCCGCGGCGGCGACCTCGAACTCGCGCGAGCGAGACCTCAACCTCTCTCGCACCTGGCAGTGATTCGCATGCGGGAGGGAGATTGCCTTTATCTGGTGCGCCGCGAGAGCGTTGCGCAACGCGCGGAGAAACGCCGAGGACGATATACGTATAGTCAACGGGGTTAACGTAGCGGCGCGTATTCGTTATTCTTTTTTTTTACTGCCGGAGGTGTGGGCTTCGCTGTAAAGTTTTGTGCGATTGTAAATGCGTTGGCGGTTGGTATGTTTTGAGTTTTTTGGCTCGGTAAATAGGAACCTGAATTAAAACGAGGTTATCGCGAGGAGGGCAAACATGTTTCTCAGTTAAATTAGAGGTGTTACGGATGATTTCGTGTGTTTGCGTAGTTGCACGCGTGTTTATCGGAGTCTTTTCGCCGTCTCATGCAAATATTCTGTTACAGCAAACTCGGTTAAGTGGGGCAAATACACCTGCGAACGGATACCATTGAGAAATTACAAAACCGTAAAATGATTCATTGAGAAAATATAAGTTTTATTTGTTTTTCAAAATATACGCGTCACATCGCGACGACGACGATATGTTTCCTCTTCTCGGCGTTCGGTAATTGAAAAGTTTGCCTCGAGTAAAGTTCGAGTTGATTGAACGAGCCCTGTTTTTGGCCCGTATGCACACGTCTCCGCTGATTCGAGATCATCAATCACTTTATTATAAACCCAACTCTTGAATTCGTAATTGCGAAGGCGGTACGTCGAATGTGGGTCAACCGCGTATATGACACCCGAATGAATTTAATTTCGAGAGGCTGGTTCCCACTTCGAAAACAATTCAAACCGCTTACATGAATATTTCGAGCCTTTTAATTCCCGATAACCCGATAGCCCCGCAACGACGCAATAATCCTTATTGCCTCCTCCGAAGCGAGTCCGACGTCCAGAACAAGAAACTTCAGAAACTCGTGAAAAAACGATTTCCAACCCCATTCTCGCTCTCCCGCCCGTCAACCCCCGAATTCGTCGGCAAAGAACCCCCCTCTCTCGCCTCGAAAAATCAATGCACGCCCAGAGCGGCGGGTCGGTCCGCGAGACAATACAGCATCGAAAAACAAAAGCTGGCAGTTTTCGGGCGCGCGACGCAGAATGCGCTCTCTCTCTACATAATACGCGACCGTGCGAGTGCGGGGGAAGCGAATCGATAGTCCAGCTCTCGAAACGGTCCTCTCTTCGCACGTGCTCCTCCCCCCTCCCTCCGGCGGCCGACTCCCGGGCGCATATTTGGGTTAACTGCCCCCTCCAGTTCGAGGTCGTCGTGCGATCTCCGCGTCGCCAGACGTTGCTGCCGCTGCCGCCGACTTTCAGGGACAGGCCGTGGGGGAGGACGGGGGAGGGGAATCGCGGGAGATGCAAGTCGATTAAACGCGGAAGAGAGTATATAGGAACCTTGCGGGCCGCGCGGCGAGGCCTTGGCGGAAGTGCGCGCCGGGCTCTCGGACGTTAGGCTGATTAGGGGGCCTTGGGGGGGAGGGAAGCGAACGCGGGATGGACGAGGGTATTTTTCCGAATCGAAGATGGAACGGGTTAATATTTTATTGGGATGAATTTCGATGGGGGACGCGGACGAGGAAATTCGGTCATGGTTCGGGAACAGTCGTTTGACAAATAAAAAATTAAGTTCTTCATTAAGTTTTTAGATCGAGTTTTCGGGTAGAGAAAATACGACTTTTTCTCTCTTTGAAACAGTATTTGGAATATTAATTAACAAAAATATCTAAATTCTTTTAAATTGTTTACAAGTCAGCGAATTCCGCGCAATTCCACACTGAGAGAAATGTTCTAATAAAATTTACTATAACTGTAAGAAAAATTACTATTTTTTGTGTTAAGCGAGGGACATACTTTTATTCTATCAATTTTTACTATGTGACATAGTAATTTTTATGAATGAGTTAAAATTTAAAATT
>JAWWML010000012.1:3379737-3415613 GCA_035047165.1 Ormyrus rosae | reverse complement strand
CGTTTGCGATTCGTAACGGTAATTTTTCCGGTTAATTTAATTGTAAATTTTCAGAAAAAATTCTCTCAGTGTATATACTGAAATATGAAATATGCGGTTAAATTAACACACCAAAATATCTGATAAATTATGCCTAATTACGACGACAAATCAATTTTTTTTTGGCACATTTCCACTCCTATAGAGGTTCTAGTACAGTTTAAAAAGCGAGCGAGCGATTAATTGCACGTATATTCCGAAAGCAGACGTTACAATTGACCTACTTGATTAGCAGCTAAACACACGCCAGTTTTTCCACTAATTTTCTCGACCGACAGCGACGCATACATAATAAAAAGGTAAAAGTCTCGCGTGCCGAGCCTTGAGAGATTCTCCGCCGCAATCTCCAAAGCATCGAACGCACTTATTAGAAACATCTCTCCGAAGGGAGATTTTGAAACTTACACATTAGAAGGCTTCCGTCCCGCATTTAGCGCCGGCCAGGTCTCGTTTCCCCCGTCTCAGCACGAAAATAAGCGGCCGGCCCGAAGAGGTCGAAGGAACCCGTTGCGTCACCATTGTCGAAAATCGATTATGTCCCCCGCGGGGCATAATTGCTGTCGGTCCGACGGAGAGGAAGGAACGCGAAGGCGAAAATAGCCGCGGGAAAAATCAGTCTTCGCGAGAAAGCTGCGGTCGGGAAATCAGTCACACGCGAACACCGCGCTGATTCTATTTTCATTTTTTTTTTCTTATGTTTTTTTTTCTTTTTTTTTTTTCGAGCCGCGACTCGAAAAGGCACCGTTCTAATTAATATCATCAGTAGGCTCGCCTTGCATAACGTCGTCGTCGTCGTCGTCGTCGTCGTCGTCCCATCGTCCTCGTTTCTTTTTTTTTCTTCCTCTCCGCTCCGCGATTCGTGTCGCTCGCTTACCGGGATCGGAGAAACAAAAAAAAAAGAAAAAATCCGCCGCGTGGAAAACACTCGAGAGCGGTGTGTACATCGGACCCGGGGAAAACGGCGGATAAAAAGCGTTGAACTTCGCAATTAGCCTGGCCTCGATGGTAAAACTATGCGCCGTACATTAAATTCCATCCGACCGCGGCAACAAAAAAAAACAGAACGGGATTTCAAAACGAATGCGTCGTTCGAATTACGCAACGTTGCACACCTTTAGCCGAGTGAAAGCACGCCTTTCCAAAACACATCCCACCGGGATCAAAACCTCGGCCCTTGTATATACAAGCAAGCAACAACCTCCAGCGATCGTACTCTCCTCGGCCGAGGGAGTCGGGCTGGAAAAGAGTGGCCTGGTTTTCCTGGCCGTGACCCAAGCCACGGCTGCTCTCTCTCTCTCTCGTATATACCCGAGCGCACGGCGTAACAGGTGGATGACGTCAGATCTCCCCCTCCCCCTCCTACTCCCTTCCCGGCGGCCCTTCGCTCTCTCTCTCTCTCTCCCTTCGCGCGGCTTTTCCCCGCCGTGCGCGGAGAGAGAGAGAGAGCCTGGTTTTTAAACCGACGAGCCATGGAAATCCCCCGGGGTCGGTGCAGGCTGCACGGGATTTGCACTGTGCTTCAGGATCGGATATATATATATATATGGCGTGGTGGGAAAAAACGATGACGTCTCTGCCGGAGTTTAAAGGGATTTTTTTAATTTTATTGCTCGGGGAGGAGGTTCGAGGATGTTGATTGTAGCCTTGAAAATCAAGCGTTTATCGAGTTTTTAGTGTAAAATGCTATTGCCCGATATTTATAAAAATCAACGAGGCACTAAAGTTTTAATGCGCGCCCATTGATAAAAGAATCGGCTGAAAAATTTAACCTCGTCGAAAAGTCAATTTTACGACCATCACGAGCTGAAAAGCGAGCCGAGCTCCGCTCAAAAATGAGAGGCGCTTAATTAAGCATTGGGCATTAAAGAGAATTATTTACAGCCGTTGATCCAAGCGCACACACAAAGCGAGATGAACGGAGAGAAAGTAATTTTCGATAAGCGACCAGCCCGTCTAACGCACACCGCACAATCAATCCGTTCACTTTCCTCGACGGAGCTTTCGACAAAGTCGTCCGGCATCCGAAAAAAGAGTTAAAATCCAGGCTCCTTCGACGAACGAAAAGCTACAAGATTTTATTTCCACCCGAGCATCCGCGCAACTCGCGTAACTTAAACTCGGAATGAGGCGCGCGCGCGCGTCAACAGGCGGCTTCGGAGAAGATCTCGTTGCGCCGCTGCAAAAAAAAAAGCGCAGCGCGCGCGGCGCGCGCAATTTCCTGCGGCGCGGCGAATAAACATCGCCGACCTTGGAAGCTGCATTCCTCGCTTAAAAACTACGCGCGCGAATCTCCCGGCTCCCGAAACCAGTTCCCCCCGCGAGGAGAGGAGGATCATCCCTCCGCGGATGCATCCGGCGAGCCCGAAAAAAAAAGAAGGAAAAACGGGCCCCCTAAACAAAAGCCCCGCGCGACTCGTCTAATTGCTCTCGCGAGGGAATGTCCCATTTTCTCGTCTCTCTCTCTCACACTCTGGGAGTAATATTGAAAACGAAAACGGCGTCGCTCTTCTCTCTCCGCGAGAGAGCCAACCGGTCGAGGCTCGATGGAAGAAAGAAAGAAAGAAAGAAGGAGGAGAGCGAGGAGAAGGGGAGCCGAGAGTTAAATAGAAAAGAAACTAAAGAACGGGGTATGTAGAGGCAAGAGGAGAGAGAGAGAGGAGAAACAGGATCGGTCACACCGCGGCGTTAAACTCGCTCCTGGCATTCTTGACTCTCCCCGCAGGAGTGCGCGCCGCCGAGTCCGACCGGAGAGCGAGAGAGACAGAGCCTCTTTCTTTCTCGTCCGATGCATTTATTTCCCTTTCCCTCGGCGAAGACGACGACGCTGCTGCTTCTTCTTCTCCGCCGAAGGGGATCTCCTGCCTGCCCGCCTGCCTTCGTTTCTACGCCGCGATATCCGCGCCGCTGCAACGCCCGATGATAATATACAATACGCGGCCCGCCTTTTTCTTTTTTTTCTTTTCACCCGGGAGCGCTGATTCCACGAGCACCTCCGTACGTAATACGACATCGGGCGGCCCTTCCATTCATGAATCCGAAAAATCGATACGCGCACGCCCGCGCTCTCGGGATCGTTGCAGCGTAGTCCGCTCGCAAAATTCCCAGCCCGCCGCTCTCTCGCGTCTTTGCGATTTCGTTGAACCTGCGTCGTCGTCGTCGTCGTCGTCGTCGTCCCCCCTGACGTTTACTCTCTCTCTCTCTCTCTCTCCCAAGGATGGCCTTACGCACACACGGCGTACGCTCCTAGCCGTGTCGGGGCCCTCCTCCCCTGCCCTCTCTCTCTCTCCCTCCCACCTCCTCCGCTCTCCGGCGGCGCATCTCCTCGCTAACCTGCTGTGCATGCGCGGCTCGGCGTCGTTTCGCGCGTCCCCCCCGTCCTCCCCTCCCCGCGCGCCTCCTCGCGTTCCTGGCGCTCTCTCTCTCTCTCTCTCCGTCGGAGCGCTCGCTCGCGGAGCCGCCGCGCGGCTCTCCTCAGTCAGTGACGAGCCGCGCTCGCATCGGGAGCCCAAGAAGCGCGCCGCGTTGCACACAGGCCAGCAGAAGAGAGCTCCTCGTCGGCTTGCTCGCTCGCTCGCTCTTGGCTCTCCGAAGCTGCTGTCAGTCGGGCGACCGAGAGACGACGACGACGGCGACCGACGGCGTATCATGTCGTTTCCGCGCTCGCGCAACTTCCGCGGCGCCGGCAGCTCATCGCGAATGAAATAGTTTTTGAAAAGCGGAGAAGAGAGACCGAGTATTACAACAGTGCAGTGCGCGCCAGTACGACGGATTTATATATTTGTACGCGTAACCGCGCGACAACGAGCAGTAGTGTGCCGCGAGTGTGATAAAAGTGGAGCAGCTGACTGGAGATCCGAGATAGTCACGGGCAGCGTTCCCTTTTACGCGATCGTGACCCCGTTTTCCTCCTGCGAGCGAGCGACGACGCTCTCTCTCTCTCCCTCCCGAGCTCAAGAAAGCCCTCTCTCTCTCTCTTCACTCTCGGATCAAGGTCGAGGAGAGCGGGGGGCATCGGCACCAGGCAGCGGGAGGCACCAGGGTGGAAGTGATCACCGCTGTGGACCTGGCGAAGGGCGGGGGCCGAGTGGCGGTGGGGGGCCCGGTCGGGGGCGGCGGCCTCCACCTCGTCGGGCCCGGCGCCGCGGCCATGCTCCAGACGGCGATGCAGCCCCGCGTCCCGGCGGCCGGCGTCAAGCGCCGCTGGGGCGGTCGACCCCACTCGGGCGCCCTCCAGGAGTCGAGCTCCGAGGTGTCGAGCTCGGGGGTCCTGTCGCCGCCCCACTACCAGCCCGCCACCCCCGAGAGCGCCGGTCCCACGCGCACCGCCGAGGACGCCCAGCAGCTCTGGGACCTGGACGTGCACGGCAGGCCCCTCGGGCACCACGGACAGACCCTCGTATCCACCACCGCCAACCTGCCCATCGGACTGCCCGGACACGAGGCCACGTCGCCCTGTCCGACCCTCAGCGAAGGTAGTCAGTCTCCCCCGTTTCTTTTGCTTTGGAAGTGCACAGCCGCGGTGTTCGGGCGCTTATATCTCGCGAGAGAGCGAGTCTGATAGCGGCGAACGTTCGCCGCTTATCGCCGGTCGACGAGCGCGAGTGTGTATGTTGTGTTTATTAGCCGCGCGCGCGGCAGAGTTCATTGACGAGGTCGAATGCAAGCGAGCGAGAGAGAGAGCCGAGAAACCGATCCGACGACGAAGCGCGCGCGCACTTTTTGTCTTCTCTCTCTCTCTCGATCGCGCAGTCTGTTCACCTTATCCGATGTACGCACTCTTCTTTGTCTTATCTCGAATTTGAACATCGATACGGGCAGATTAGGCAGGCCAAACACTTCCTTAACCGACGTCAGGTTCATTCTCGAATGCATTTGCTTTTCGAAAAAATTGAGCGAGCTCGATTTCTTTTTTTTTCTTTCTTTCGATAAGGAGACGGATCGTCTTGTCGAGGGAGCCACGGGAAGATTAATAAACTTGTTCCGACGGACTCGCTGCAATTTCCGGGTCGCATAATAATGCTCCCCTGACTTCGGAAGCTCGGGGACCGGAGAAGTATGGAAAAACTGGCGAAAAAAGTATATAGACATCGCAAAAGTAGGCGAGGACGTACAAGTTCTCGGGAGAGAGAAATGAGTCCTCCGCATCTAGTTTTTTGCCCCGTTGTTTTTGTCCCGATAAATCGCCCCCCACCTCCAAGTTTTTGCCGACGTATATTAATCTCGCCTGCCTAAAGACGATTATCAGGAGTCTCGGCGAAAAATCATTCGTGATTAAATTATCAAAAAATCTTCGAACGCTTTAAAAAGCAGCATATCGATCGCTGGGAAATAAAAAAAAAACCGCCTCCGCGGCAATAAGCGTCTCGGCGAAAGGAGCAACGGTCGCGTAACCAAACTTCCACGGAGCACCGCGCAGCATTGCATCACTGCGTGCAACTCCGGGCCTGCGTTGCAAATATCCCTCCTGGAATTCCCCGAATCGGCCGCCGCCTCCCCTTCCGACGCGCCGAAAAAAATGTCAGCTGTGTTTGCGAGTGCGCGCCATTTTTAAAGGTCCCCGCGGCGAGCTATGTAACCTTTGGCAAGGGAAGCGAGTCCGCTGGGAGTATGTGAGGTTCGCTCGCGTGCATTTCGGAAATTGAGCGGTGCACCGTTTATTTACTCGTTTTTGCGCGCTCTTAATTATAATGAAGGTATACACCTCTTTTGCTTGCATTAAATTTGCACTTAAACAAATAGCGAAACGTAAACAAGCGTCTAAGATAAGGCCGATTTCGACGGGGAGTCACGTTTATGGAGCCTATTTTTACTCGGCCGATTGATATCGCAAAGATCCCCAAAAAAGTGTATATAACCAATCGGTGTATAAATTCGTTGCACCAACGAAGCTCGCATAAATAAAACACGTCGCCGGCCGAAAAACAAGACCGACAATAAATTATAAAGCGTAACAATAATTCGGCGAATCGACCAGATAGACGCGCGGTCGGCTCTCGTTAAAATAATCGTCTAAGAATTCTCTTTCTCTCTCTGTCTCTCAGCCTTGGCCGTGTGCGGAAAACCGACGACGGTGCACACACACAATAATCCCCGGCCCGGCGATAAGACGCGATCGAATTAAGAAAGCATTGCGCGTGCATTTTTTTTTCTCTCTCTTCCATCATGATTGATGACCTCTCGGCTCTTTGTTTACTCCCTTAATCCTGGCCCCGATAATTCCTCATTACTCACATCTGGCGGCGCGCGACGATTATCGTTCCGACCTGCGCGACGACGACGACGCCGCGCGGCCTTGAAAGCATGTGTCGCTGGCGACTCCTTTGTGCCTCTCTGGTGCACTTACGTAATTAGACCGCCGCGGATGATGAGCGTTCGATCGTTCTATAACTCCTCCCCGGCGACGTATGTTCCTCCGCTTCCTTTATCGGGATATCACGTGCGTTTCTTTTTTTTTTTTACGCGAAAATTCCCGCGGACGTTGTTGGCGGACGATCCGAGTGGGGAGAGAGGAAAGGAGCGGCCTGCCGCGTCGGCTGCTGATGCGCGCATTTTTTCGCGGGAGAGCCTCGACCGACGACTCGGCGAGGCGCGCATACAATCGTGTATGCCGACGTCTCGCGGGCTTATCTAATCGATATAACTCGCGAGGAGCGACGCGGAACTCGACTTCTTTCCCCAAAGAGTTGGCGGTGCGCGTAGCTCGATTTTGAAGATCGGACTCGGGAGAGACTTTTAACGGAGGATTAAAATTCGAACGCCGAGTCGTTTAATCGGGTTATCTCCGCCCGCAAAAACTTTCCGTCCACCTTCCCCGACGAGATTACTCAGCGCCTCGGTATTCACTTCATCCCCACGAGCCTCGTTATATCGCTCCTCGGGGCACAGTATCGAGGATGTAAAACAATGCACCTCTCGGCCGTTTATATATCAGCGCGGCGCGCGGCACGTACGAGCGCGGAAATCGGCGCGCGTTCCTCCCGATTTCCGAGCGTCTACCACGCTTAATCGCCGACCGATTGATGCTCTCTCTCAAGGTTGCGTCGTCGTCGTCTCGGCGAGAAGAAAGGTGTGTGTTACAGTTAGTGCCGGAGGAAGAAAGAAAAAACAGGAGGAGGATATTCTAAAAATAGTTAGAAAAAGCTAACGGTCCGGTTAATGAGATCGCCGCGAATTCCTTTCTCGAGAGTCGGTCGCTTCGAAAAATTGAATAATCATTCGCGCCGCGCGCGCGCGCGGCATTGACACAAATCACACTCGCGCACATTTCACCTCGATGCACGAGACGACGCGAGAGAAAGAGATATAGGCACACTCGACGGGCGCGGGGGACCTTGGCTTTTTTAATGGTGCGCAACTAATAATATAAGTCATTAGCGTCGAATTATTATATACCCCTCCGTTGCGTCACGCAGCCGCAACCAAGTGTCGGCAGAACGGATATCGGAAGCTTTCCTGGAAGCCCAGAGAGAGCCTCCGTCCCGCTCTCGCTTTCGGATTTGAAAATTTCCAGAGGTCTTTTATCAAAAAATCCCCCGACCTCGAACGGTTACGTAAAAGTGTGCGCGAGCGCCGCGCGTTACGGTTAAATCGAGCCGGCTGATTACGCCGGAAAACTCGACTCTCGACTCTCGCTCTCCGGCTCCGCTGTGTAAGTAGTGTCTCCGTGCCGCGCGCGGCCCGAAAAAAAAGAAACTTTCCTCTCTTCCGCGAAGGTCTCGCGGCCTGTTAACGTTGCTCAATGTCCTACCGAAACCGAGATCCGTTCGTTCTCGTTTTCCACTCTCTCTCTCTCTTTCTCCTACGCCCGAAAAATCGGAAAGCCAGGCTCCTAAAAAAGGCGCGTGCAGCGGACAAGACACACACACACTCTCTCTCTCTCTGTCTCTCTCTCCGCAGTAGCAGCAGCAGCAGCAGCAGCAGCAGCAGCAGTAGCAACGAACGCTCCCGCGTCGACGACCCAGTCACCCCGTTCTATTTTGGGCAGCTCGCCGCTGCAGCGTCGGAGCGTTTTTAAACTCTGCGTCCGTCTCTCTCTCTCTCTCTCTCCTTCCTCGGACCCCCCCTCCCGCCTCTCTAAATATACGCGGCGGCGGCGGCGATGCAGCCGCAGTCTCGGGCGCGCGGACAAAAATCAGAGCTCGCTCTCGCCTCTCTCGTTCGCATGCGCGAGCGAGAGCGCCTTTGATCGAGGGGGGGCGCGCGCTCTTTTGCAACTGCCGAGCGGAGGCAGAGAGAGAGCGACGGCTCCGCGGGTGCCTGCAAAAGAGCCAAGATTTACGAGGCGGAATGCGGGGGCATTTTTCGAGAGCGCGATCGAGAGAGAGAGAGAGAGAGACAGAGTTGTTTTCGGGGCCGGAGGTGTACTATATTTACGTTTTTCGGACGGAGAGCTTCCGAGCGGTGGGCGCCGCCGCGGTTTTTCATTCAGAAGGGACGAGATATTTAGAAAACCAATTCCCGTAGGATTTCTAAATTCCAGGCGGTAATTACCCACGACCGAATCGAGGTGTGCAACGGTGTATCCGCGCTAGAAAAGCCGCGTCGATAAATCAATAATGAATGACTTTCACGTCAAAGTGAAATCTCGCGGTCACCCGGGGAACGCGTCGGAGTGGGAGAGAGAGAGAAAAAGCAGCGGCCTCTCGTCCTCGTCGATAAAGTCCGTCGTTATCGAGGTTAGATCTTACCTCCGGTTCCGACCGATCCCCCGGAAGGAGGGACTAAAGTGGATTCCGTCGGGGCATCAAGGTCAGGGGCGGAGGGGGGGTCTATATATTTCCTCGCGAGTACAGCCTCCTTTTAGCCGCTCTCGGGTGTTCGCCTTTGATTTTAACTGACGCGCCGGGCTGATGACGTCACCGGTCTCGTCCCTGCGGAGATTAAAGGGACGAGGTTCAAGGCCGCGCGAGGAATCGACGTGTCTTCGACCGGCCGAACTTTGCTGCTATTTGAAATATACTCGCGGGATTCAACTTTTATCGTCGGATCGACAAACGCTCAAATTTACCATGCATGTATATGTCGGACGATTGTTTTCTAAAAATACACAAATCGACGTCGCCTGCATTCCCGGCGGCATTAGCAATTCTCATCGGAGCCTCTCCCCTCTCCGCCGACCCCGCCTGCACTCCTCTCTCTCTCTCTCTCTCTCTCTCCTCGTTTTCAAGGTCCGCGGCACCCGTCCGCTCCCCCATAATCGGGCCGTGCAGGCTCCGAAAAAAAAGGCGCGCGCGAAACTGGTATCAACAACCTCGGCGTCGAAAATAGCCGTCATCGTGTATCCGCGGACTGCACACGGGCGAGAGAGAGAGAGAGAGAGAGGGCACACTGCAGAGAGAGACCAGCGTGTGCGTCATGCGGCGAATGTGCGCAGCGGCGCGCGGCCGTTAACAGGAGTTGATTGAACCGGCGCGCGAGTTTAGAGAGTCTGCCCTCGCCGCCGGGCAGAGCGGCGCGCGTTCAAGGTCTCCTGCACGAGAAGCGCAGGCGCGCAGCAGCAGCAGCAGCAGCAGCAGCAGCACGTGCGTGCAGTGCCGTCCCCCACCTCCGAGAGCTCCGCGAGAGGAGAGGCTTTTTGCGGAGGAGGAGGAGGAGGACGATAAGCCGCGGTGGTTTTCCGAATTTTGGCGAGGTGCGCGAAGGAGAGAGGGACACCGCTGAGTCACGGGAGCGCGCAAGAAGTTTGCCGGTCGCGATATATAAAAACAGCGAGCCTCTCTCGCGCGCGTCTCCGCCGATCCTCCGAAAATTCAAACCGACTCCGCGTCGCGTCTCGCATCCGAAAAATCACCGGTACAACATAAAAAAAAAACTCGTCTTCCTCGAGAAAATTCGTCGAGAGCTCCGCGCGGCGCCAACCGGATTCACCTTGGCCCGCTGTGCTGGCCCGAGGGGAGGGGAGGTCCTTCTCCCCCCTCGCCTCGGGCGGTTCAACGATTTCATCGACGACGCCGAGAGCGGGGTTAGTGGGTCACTCTCACTACGCCGCCGACGCCGCCGCCGCCGCTGACGAGTCGGTAACAGCTTCGGGGGCAGGTGCAACGACGCGCCGCGAGTCCGTTCAATGATCCCGACGCTGTTTTGCCGCGCGTCGGAAGCGGAAGGGCGGCTTGGGAAATTTCGTGTAATTGTTTTACAACCGACCGACTGAAAAAGTGAATTTCGGATTCTCTTTGGAAGCGTCGCGCGCAAAGTGTCGCAACGATACATACGGCATCGGACTCGTGGCCTCTAATCTAAACCCGGCGCTTATCTGCCTCCGGGCGCCGCCGCCGGTGGAAAATTTCGAGGCGGCGCTTCCGCGCGCGGAGTCCCCCCGATCGGGAAACGGTCGAGCAGAAGTAGGTCAGCCTCTCTCGCACGTGGCGAGAGCGAGATTTCCTCCGGCGCTTTCTTGCCTCCCCCTCCCAATCTCTCTCTCGATTCGACGTACAGGCCGCGAGACTCGGCGGATGTAAAAAATGATATCGCTCCCCGCGAGGAGACGGTGTATTGTTGTGCACACCGGCCTTCTGGGGGACGTCGAGTCTTTTGTCGGCGACACCTTTCACCCGGCTTTTTTGAGTAATCGCTCTCTCTCTCTCTCTCTCTCTCTCGCGACGACGGGCTTCTTCTATTTTCGGCGGCCGCTTGGCCCGCTCCACTCCGAGGAAAAATCGGCGGATTTTCCAAAGATAAACCGTAGCGAATCCACCTCTCTCTCTCCGATGGTAAATCTCGTTATCTCGAGCGTTGATAATGCAAGCCTGACAACCCGGCGACCTATTAATTAACTCCGCTCGTCTCCAGCGAAGTATATATCCCCAGCAAGCCACGACGACGACGATGACGATCGCTCCCCGGCAATTGTCTTGCTGCCGGCCGAGCGTTCTCTCGCATCTAATTGAACAAATCGATCGAGGGATTTATTTCGGTCAATTGAGCTCCGTCGTAGGAGGGAGGGGGGAAGAACCAGAGAGGCGGAAGAGGAGTTTTGATTTCGACTCTCGGGCGCTTCGACCTCATTCCCATTGATTGATGCCCCCGCGCTTCGGCTCGCTGCTCGCACCTCGTTACTATTTTGCGTCACGTGTACACACTCACACACACACACGCGCGCGTCGGCTCCTCGAGGCCGGGCGCTGTTCCTTATATTTTTTTTTCTTTTTTTTTTCGCGGTGATCATTATTATCGCGGTGATCATTATTATCGTTGCGCGCGCACGATTCTTTCGCCGCGTCCGTCGTAGTCCGACATTTGGCTCGAGTTAAAATGTCGTTATCGCCGAATATGTCTTATTCGGAAGGGGGGCGATTAATATATATCTGGAGTATAGTGATTTTCGTCGATTGCGTACGAGTGTGTATTATGGAATTTATTGGGAGGTTTTTCGTTCGACGCAACGCCGAGTTTTCAATTAATATTCATCGGGTGCAGCGAGGCGAAAACAAAAGTTTCAAAAGTACGCGGATTATCTCACGTTGGAAAAGTCACATTTTCTCGCGCCTTTTCACTATAAATTCAAGCTGCGAATCGTAAATCTCCTCCCGAAGCTTTTCAGCGATAAATCAACCGTCCCGCTCGAAAGAAGTCTTTAAAAAAAAAATATAAGAAAACTCGCAGCAACCGAGCCGCATCGAAAATACCACGTCGCAGCGACGGCGCCGAAAAACAAAGAGACCTCAAAAAAAAAAATCTAGAACTCGCGATGCTCGAGCCGCGATAAACCTCGCCTCGTCGTCATCGTCGAGAACACCTTTCGTTAGAAGGAATTCGAAGCGATCGCCTTTCGAGGTCGAGAGAGCTGCGTAGAAAAAAAGGCCGAGAGAGACAACAAGTCGGCGCGCGGGTTTGAAGGTCGCGAGTTAACGTTTTTCGGCCGGTCGTCGCGTCGCGAGAGCGACGACTAGAATACGAAAAACTCGCGCCGCGGCGCAAAAGCCGGGAGCAGGTATATAGCGTGTGTATTAACTTTCGGAATGTCGAGAGAGGGGCTCTCCGACTCACCGGTCGCTGACTCCGCTCTCGGGCCGATTTCGTCGTGGATTTCGCTTGCCAGAAATTCGAGGTTTCGGAGCTCGTATAAGCCGGAATCGGGGAAAATTTCGGCTCGGGCGTCGATGATTTGTCAGTAAATAACGTGTGATTTTCACTGATTTATTAGTGGCAGCTTCAACGAAATCAGCTGGTATCAACCAATTCTCTGTAAAGCGGGGCTTCTCCCACTGCGTCGCTTCCTGCATTACCGACCGAGGCTCCTTTAATCGCGCAAAAGATCCATCGCGATCTCGATTCGGCCCGAGCAGCCTATTGTCTCGATAAGAGGCCGCAAAAAGAGCGCGCGCCCGTACCATTTCGCCTCTCGTTCAAGGCTCTCCTCGGCTCGATCCGCGGCCAAAAAAGGAGCGCCGTGACTAATCGATCATCCGTTTTTCCTTTGTCCGACTTTTCCTCGAATCGTTTCACTCGACTCGACGAAATTACGTTATACACGCCTGGCTCCTACGGCTCGATTCTATTCTCGCGCGTGACTCGCGTCGAATAAAAAAAAAAAAAAAGAGCGAGCAGCAGCATTGAACTTGTCCGCTTATTTACATCCACGCGCAGTGCGTTAATCCCCGATATATATATATATATATGTATAAACCAAAAATTCAAAAACCGCGGAGCGAAACCGAGGCGGAACGAACTGGAGCGTCTCTCTCTCTCTATCCTCGTCGGAGAAGAAGAAACGTCGGCGGCCATGCAGCCTCCTCCTCCTCCTCCCCCTCCCCGCTGCACGCTCGGCTGCATGCGCCGGCGGACAAGGCCAGGGCCCGTCGTTTTTCTTGCGCAACGAACCCTCCTCGCCGGCCATCCTAGCTCCACTTATGGAGATCCTCCGCTGGCATTGTTTTACGGCCGGGCAGAGAGAGAGAGAGAGAGAGAGAGAGAGGAGAAACGAGATCTCGAGCGGCGGTGTGACTGCGCGACTCGCAACGGAGGAGATGACCGTGCGTCTATTCTTTTCGCGGAGAGTTTTGCCGTGCTTTTTTTTTGCTGATTAAGCGGGAACTGGCGGATTTTTGGACGGGCCTTCTTTCGGGAGGGCGGTTTTGAGTTTTATTATAAAGCGCTGACTGTTCAAATTCATTTGTATACTCGGGAAGATTTTTCTCGGATAATCGAATGAAAATAAAAATTTGATTTAAAAAACGATCGTTCTAGTGCGCAGTTTAACAGTTAAACTTTACTAGCATTTTCTCATCTGACATTTATTCACCGGCAAAAAAAAACGCACATCGACTTAGCCTCCCTCGGGGCTCATTAAAAATAGCAATTTTACGATCATTAAGCAAACTAAACGAACCCTCGCCGCGGCCGAAGCTGCACGCAAAAAAATGCCGAAATTGCGGGTCTTTACCCCCTCTTTCCCTTCTCCGCGGGCGAGCGTAGATCCCTCCTCGCGCCTCTCGGCGAAAAAGCACGCAAGAAAACGCGCGCGATTTTAACATTCCAGCGGAAGTTTCCAGGAACGAGAAGCTGCTACTGCGTCTCTGCAGCTTCCACCTGCACCGCCGCGCGCGCTCGGGCAGTTTATCTGCCAATTACGGACGGAGTATTCAATTTCGAGGCGTCTTCTGGACTTTTTTCGCCGACGTATATAATATGCACACACACCTCGTAAAAGGGGGAGCGAGAGTCGGCAAAGTGATTTTTTTTTTAGCGGGGGGAACGAGAATTCAACTTGCGCAATCGTCGCGAGAAATCGCCGGCTGGCCCTTTTCGCGGTTGGGAAAAACCGGGAGAGGCTTTTGAAATCGACGCGTTAACTCGTTGGACAGCCGGACGCGGAGGTTAGAAAGTCGGGGATCGGAGGAATGTCGAGATAATGGCGGGACGCCGTGAAATAATAGTTCGGCTGTTGACTCAAGAAAAAGTCGGAAAGTTGTTCTTTTTTTTAAAAAAAACAGCCTAATCATCATCGCAAAGATTGCAGTCGCGAGAAATTTTAAACCACGGCGAAATGGTAAATATTGTGATATAAACGCCTCGCTACTTAAACTATATAGAGCAGCTAGGCATTAAGCTTTTTATCTGCGAGGCCTCCGTCGCCTCTATAAATAAAGCCGAAGCCTCTCGCCCGTTATTACCTTAGAGATAAATCACGGATATTTTATCATCTTACGTTTCCTTAACAGTTATTACGCCTCGCCGATACTGCAGCGCCGGTATAAATATTTTTACTACTTACGGTACACAAAAGTGTGCTCTCGCTTTTAACTGCCCGCTCGCGCAACGACACTTGTAAACGTCACCGTTTACCGGCGACCTTAATTTTCAAAAAATAAAAAAAATCTCTCACCGCCGACTTTTCCAGGTCGAAATCCGCCTGTTGCGCAATCCGGATTCTAAAACCGGCGGAATCGGCCGGAAGTCGTTCTCGCGCGCCGCCGAAAATATATCCCCAGCATCGACTGTCATCACAAGGCGCATCCGGCGGAAGGAAAATCCGTGCGGAGCATCTTTTAGCCCGCCGCGTTCCTATGTATACATACACGCGCATGCGCGCGGCACGTAACTCCCTGCATCTCACGGTCGCGCTCGAAATCTCGTCGGCCGATCGGCGCGCCGCGCGGCTTTTTACCGTAAAAATGAGGCTCTCGCGTGTGGTCGCGAAAACGAGAGAGACACACAGAGGCCGGCTTTATCGGCTGAACTCGCGAGCTGCACTCGCAGAGGAATTATTAGACAAGTGCACACACTGTGTGCGCCTGGATCCTCGCGGAGTTTCTTCTCTCGGACGAACAAGTACTTTTGTCCGACTCGCGAAGTCGCGGACTCGGAGGGAGGACGTCGAGCTGAAGCGAGGCTTTGTATAAATACGGTAGGCGTCGTAACGAGCGTCGAATCGCCGGTGCTTTTTTGCGCGTATTCACCGCCGCCTGTATCTCCGGTTCGGGGAAAGAAAGAGGAGACTGAAGTTAGAGTTACCGGACGCTCCGGCCGGATTAGTTTCACGGAGACGAGCGGCCGCGAATTGAAAACGGCTGGTAGAGAGCCGACGACGAGAACAACGATTTAGTACGACTCGACAGAGGCGATAAATTCGTCGTTGCTCCGGTGTAAATTCAGCGCTCGATTAGCTAAGTTATTCGGCGGTCCCATATTTACGTAACTCCGTTCTCGTTCATCGACGGCTAAAACGATCGGCCATTAAAGTTCCCTAATCCGCTCGGCATCGAAGAACCGCAAGCTTACCCCGGACCTTTCTCAAATTTCCTACCGTTTTTTTTTCGGGGCAGTAACCCGCCGTTCGTTCGCTCCTCGATCGGTGGCTTTACGAGCCCGTAAAAAAAAAGAACTGTACGTAAACAAAATGGTCTCGTCGAAGGGAACCTGTAGCGAAGCAGAAGCGCGGCGGCAGTCCGGCGATCGAGCGGAAACAGAGACTTCAATGCCGCCACGCACTTCTTTTCTTGCGCAACGGCCGCCGCCGCTCGGCGTTCAGCTCGCCGAGCGGAAAGTCCTCGCGGTTTAGCTGGCGCACTGTTGATGTGCACGTGAGCTCTCTGTGGACGTTCCGCGAGCCGTTTTTGACAATTTATTATCGACGACTGCGGCTTGAGAATTATGCTCGCTGCGGAGGATTTGCGATGCGTTTTAGGGTCGAGAAGCGTTGGAAAGTCGGTTGGAGCGGTGATTTTTGTGAGGTGGAAGTGGACGCTTTAAGGAATTGGCTGATTATAAGTAAAAATTTGAATTTTGAGTAAACATAAATACTTGTTTGAGGCGAATTCTTGGCTTTTTAAGAGACGAAACAAGGCATTTAAACCAATTCAAAAGCTTGAAACTAAAATATTCACGTCGCCTGCAATATTATGCATATTCTGTATATGATATTGGTCAAGAATTTTTGAAATGCAAAGTGAAATATTTTATTATTCAATACTCCTATATGTATACAAATCGTGCACTTTTCCCGATTATTTGGGCAGAAACGTTTCAAAAAGCTAAATTTAACATATTCATGATTTTTTTTTTGAAATAGTATACGAAACCGTTATACCGTCTCTTCATTCTCGAAATTTATATTTAAAAAGCGAGGAATATCAAATAAGAATTTTTATATACAATGCCGGCGTTACGTGACTGAAATAAAATGTAGTCACTTATTTTAATGAACGCGTCTTCGTATGTACTGTATTTGAAATTTGAATTAAGTGGCATTACAATATCTCGTAACATAAAATATCCATAAGTACGCCTCTATTCCCTGATCGTGATTTTGCAAAGAACACGAAAGACTGGAGATCAATCTGCAGGCATTTATAAAACTATATGTTTATTCGATTGCTTCAATAACATTTCTAACTGGACGAAAATAGGTTTCCTCATTATTTCTATAATTTTCTTAATAATAAAAATATAGGTATAATATAGTTCAAATCAATAAAACTCCATCAAATACAAAAAATCTAAACGTCAATTTCCAAAACCCCTCCGAAACACCGACGTGTCCCGCTGCACCTCGCGCCAGTCAGTCCCTCCTCGCAACCTAAAGCAGTCACACATCGATCCGCTCCCGCGGAAAAAGCAGCCTCGCGTCGTAGAGCCGCCGAAAATAAGCTCCGGGCGATCAAGTTCAAATCGACCCAGAAAGCCTCCTCGGCGCCCGCGGCGGTGAGCGGGGGGTGGGGGGGAGGGCACTAAAATCGACCGAGCAGTGCGCGGCCAGTGAGCTCTCGGCCGATGGCGTCACAAGAGAGAGACGTCGACACGGACCACCGACGCAGCCTGCAGCCGCCGCGGCGAGGATCGATGCAGGCGAGAGTCGGTGCAGCGCCGCTTGAACTTGGCCGCCCCCACAATGCGCCGTGAGGCAATACCGCCGAAATAGACGCGGTGGCTTTTGGCGCTCGTCTCGTTGCCGCGAGCTGGTAGCGATGCGCGAGACTACTTTCTTTTCGCGGCGCTGTGATGCACGACTGCGTGTTGCAATATGCGCGCGGAGATTTACGATTCTCCGTGGGGAATCTTTGGTAAAACACGCGGAAACGCCGGGAAGAAGCTGCTTTAATCGAATAAACGTCGAGAATGTACGGGTTAGCTGCTATTCTACTTCGAGAAATACTATACTCCGAATCCCGAGTCAAAAAAAAAGTTTCGCCTTATCTCGAATCCCCTTCGCTCCCTCTACCTGGCATACACACGGCTCTTTCGCGCAAAAGAAGAAGGCAGTCTCGTCGCTCCGCGGCTAAGCGCGGCGAAGAAGAAGCTCTCCTCCGGCCGCCGCGCTCGGGAATTTGGCGAAGGCTCGGCGCATAGAAAGGCGCAGGCGCAGCTCGCGCCTATATATAGTCCGACTCGTTCTCCAGAGTCAAGGACGCGCAGTGCTCTCTCCGATCGGAAACCTGCCTCCCTCCCTCTCCTTCTCTCTCGCTCGCTCGGCAAGAAAACGAGGATTATATCCTACATACCCACCTACCTACCGACTCGCTCCGGCCGGTTCCCCCCTCCTCCTCCTCCTCCTCCTCCCCCTTCCTGCCTCTCTCTCTCTCGCAGATTCTGCGCACGTTGAGACACTGACCGCAAGCACATAGGCGACTGCTGCCTCCGCCGCGGCCGCTGCTGCTGCTGCTGCTGCATGGGACCCGGTCACCTTCTTACGTAATGCCCCGCGTGCAGATTTTGCCGGAGCAGCAGCGGAGAGCCGCCTTTGATCCCCGAGATAATGCGCGGGCGAGCGAAAGCCGAGAGGCGCTTTCCTGTGTTTCGGGAACGGAGGGGGGACCGCTTCGCGGAATGCGGAGCGGAGAGGTTCATCTCCGAGAGATCACCGACGCGCCGCCGCGGAGGTTTATTCGCCCGCGATTTTGCCGGGGTTTTAAAAAGTCCCTCTTCTGACTTTCGCCGTTTCTTTTTCAGCGAGGTTGTAGCCGAGTTTTCCTTTGCTCTTGCCGGCCCGGGAGATAGCGGTTATCTGGGCTTTTCTTTGTTCGTTGGGTAATTGTCGTAGTGTTCAATATCCATTACTCTTTATCTCGAGCGTGTTAACGTCGCCGTCCGCTTCCTTATCCGTTTCGCTAAAAATGCCGCGTCGATCTTGTGTCAATAGCATGTCGTGTCTTCGATCGATAGATATAGAAATATTTTTAACGAAAACCGGCTTATATAAAGTCGTCCACTTTTACCGAGTTAAAAATCTACTTGTCGATAAAAGGAGATCCGTCATTCCCCAGCAACTCCGAAAAATACTTCCCCATACTTTCTCAAAGCAACGACGGGCCTTCAACACCAAACACAACCGCGATCCAGCAAAAACTCTAACAAAATCCGATCGAACAAAGGGTCGCCTTTAAAAAAAAAAAAAGCACTGCGGCTGCGGGCGCGCGACCGATGGAAAATTAGCGGCCGACCTTGACGCGCGCACCGAGATATTACAGTCCTCGTCATCGGCGGCGGCGCAACAATGCGCAATTGCTGGCCCGCGCCTTCTCGCCCTTGTGCAACGTCCGCCGGTTTTCGGAGCGACGACTCGAGGAATGCGCGGTGGCCTCCCTCGTTTTTGCGGGCTTCTTACGTGGGGTCGAGCGTTTTTTTTTTTGGGGGGGATCGACGGGGAGAGATGGACAGGATTTTAGGCGGTTTTTGCACTGTCAGCTCTTTTTTTTTGGGTCCCGGGGAGAAATGCTTTAGTAGGAATTGCTGTACGTCCAGAAAAGTGATCGAAATTCTAGTAGATTTTATTACTGCACCGTCAGAAAAGAAGTGATTTTAGTAAAATATATTTAAGGCACAGATTTGAAAAAAAGAATGTATAAAACATCCTTACTAATATTAAAAATCCGCTTTTTCCCGACAATATTTGACGAAACCATCGTAAATTCAACAAAACCCCGAGTAAATTAAAAGAATACCCGCACTTTAGACGGAAAAGAAAACCTTCCCGATTCCCCGCCAAGCCAACCCAGCAGCGTTCGAGCCTCGAATTTTAATACACCTCAGCCATCGCTCGACTCTCAGCCGCTTGGCTTTCCTACGGCTCGCCTCGACTAACAGTAAAAAGCCAGCTCAGCTCTTTGCTGGCGCGCGGCGACGGCGGCGGCAACGGCGAGCGAAAAAAAGAAACCCGTTTTACGCCGAGTCAAGAAAATAAAAAAAAAAAAAGGACAGTATTCAGGTTAGAAAAGAGCTGGCAACGTCTTCGCGGCGACGAAAACGTCAAAGCCGCGGCGGCGGTGGGCTCACCGGCAGAGGCAGGAGAGAAAAGCCTGGCCTATAACGCTCTCGAGCGCCGCGGCTCTCGTCGTACTTTCACCGTGAGCTGTTATACTAGCCGCGATGCCCCGAGACGTGACGGCGAACACGGAACGACACGTCGGAATGGGGGCTACACGGACTTTTGATTTTCGATCTCGTTCCCGGAATTTTCGAGAGGCCCGAAGAAGGAGCGATGCGAGGGAATTGTTTGGGTTGCGGGATATATGTACTTGAATTGATGCGGGAGAGGAGTTTTGGGATTGAGATTGCTGTAAAGGTTTTCTTGGACTTTTACCGTAAGTCGAAAGGGTTTGATACTCGATTGACTGATTATTTTTCAATTAATTTCAGGTTTTATTGTATATAGAAAGAGAATGACGCAAGTGACGGCAGAAAATTTGTATCCTTGCCGTAAACCAAAAATAAGCATTAAATACTAAAACAGAAAGTGAAACCTTTGAAAAATTTTCTACACACCTGACCTTCAAAAAAATCTAGCAAACTAAAATCCCGATCCCCGTCTCGTTTGCAGGAAGGGAGGACCTGTCGCCGCCGAGCTCGATAAACGGCTACAGCGCCGACAGCTGCGACTCGAAGAAGAAGAAGGGCCCGACGCCGCGCCAGCAGGAGGAGCTCTGCCTGGTCTGCGGCGACCGGGCCTCCGGCTACCACTACAACGCCCTCACCTGCGAGGGCTGCAAGGGCTTCTTCCGGCGCAGCATCACCAAGAACGCCGTCTACCAGTGCAAGTACGGCAACAACTGCGAGATCGACATGTACATGAGGCGCAAGTGCCAGGAGTGCCGGCTGAAAAAGTGCCTCGTAGTCGGCATGCGGCCCGAGTGCGTCGTCCCCGAGTTCCAGTGCGCCGTCAAGCGCAAGGAGAAGAAGGCCCAAAAGGTAACCAAGAACGTTCGTATCCAATTTCCCGCCCCCGAATCAATCGCCCGCTCTTCCAAAAATACAGCCCGTAACTAACTCGATATCTCCCTCCCGCCGCAGGAAAAGGACAAGCCGAACAGCACGACGATGAACGGATCGCCGGGCATCGTCGCGCCGGAGACGATGGGCGTGAAGATGGAGCCCGCGGAGGCCGAGCCCTACTCGATGTCAGGCGGCAGCGGCATCGTCGCCAGCATCGACTCCCACAACGGCGTTAACCTCGTCAGCCCCGAGCAGGAGGAGCTCATCAACAGGCTCTGCTACTTCCAGGACACGTACGAGCAACCCAACGAGGAGGACATCAAAAAGATCACGGTAAAAACTCCCACTTTGCTGCCTTTTTTTTTTACTCTTGAGTCATCCTTTGCTCTCGGCTGAGTCACTCGCCTTTATATATAGTTTTTAGCAATGCTCCGTGCAAAAAATTACTATTATCGTTAATCCGTAAAACATTTTCCCCTACCCTTTAGGACACGTCGACCGAGAACGAGGACCCGAGCGACGAGAAGTTCAGGCACATAACCGAGATAACGATACTGACCGTCCAGCTGACGGTCGAGTTCGCCAAGAGGTTACCGGGCTTCGACGAGCTCCGGCACGAGGACAAGATCGTCCTGCTCAAGGCCTGCTCGAGCGAGGTCATGATACTGAGGATGGCGCGCAAATACGACTACCAGACGGACAGCATCATATTCGCCAACAATCAGCCGTACTCGCGAGACAGCTACAGACTGGCCGGCATCGGCAACATCATCGACGACCTCCTCTACTTCGGCCGGCTCATGTACTCCATGAAGGTCAATAACGCCGAGTACGCCCTCCTCACGGCGATCGTTATATTTTCAGGTGAGTGCTTCTTCGATTTATACATTGTCAATTTTGAGAAACGGTCTAACATCCCGCTTTGCACTTTTATTAATTACAGAGAGGCCGAACGTGACAGAGGTCTGGAAGGTCGAGAAGATCCAGGAGATCTACTTGGACGCCCTGAAGGCCTACGTGGAGAGCAGGCGGAAGCCGAAGGCACGGACGATGTTCGCGAAGCTGCTCTCCGTTCTGACCGAGCTGCGGACCCTCGGCAACCAGAACAGCGAGACCTGCTCGACCCTCAGGCTGAAGAACAAGAGGCTGCCGCCGTTCCTCGCTGAGATCTGGGACGTGGCGTCCTAGTCGCCCAGCGCCAACGAGAACAATTATTGCGGGAGAAAGCCAGCGGGAACGACGAGCGCCGGCGCGACAAGCTGCTGCTCCTTCGTGGAGGACAACAACGTCGTCATCGTCATCGTCATCCTCGTCGCCCCCGTCGTCGTCGTCGTCGTCGTCGCGCGTGACTTTTGTACTAGTGCACCACTATGCCACTGCCTCGAGATCGTCCTCCTCGTCGAAGAACGTAGATCCCTCCCTTAACTTACCTCTTAGCCTAGAGCGACTACACCTCGGTCACTAACCGCTTCACTGTACACACATACACACACGTACACGAGAACCTCTCTCATTATTCTAGACACCGAGACACACACACACACACACACACACACACAGACACAGACAGACATTGCTGCTTCGTCCAGTCAAGAAGCCCGAAGGATATTTTTTCGACACCGATGCAGCAGCGGTACGCGAGAGTGAGATATGCTTATCTGCGAAAGGACGTTTAAGGCAGTGGCGAAGGCACCCAGGCTGTGATACGTAGAGACAGTACAGAGACTATATAAGGAACTACCTACACTTATATATTATGAAAACAAATTATATATATATATATATATATAAATATATATATATGAATCTATATTATACATATAAAAGAAAAGAATTATCCTGGAAAAAAGGATAATCCCTGATATCGATACATAAGTGTAATGTATTGGTGTAAGGCATACGTAGTGCGGATGCGAGTGCGGAGCGAGAGTGCGAGAGAGCGAACGAGTGCGAATGAGAGCGAGAAAAAAAATATACGCCTGTCGGCGATGCGTGCGATGCGTGTTTCAGAGACTGCGAGCACTTTGAAAGGCACTGTTGAGCAGCTGCCTCGGGTGTAAGTCACGAAAAAATGAGCGCGATTATACGATATATAATGCATAATGAATACGATAGAGTCTATATCACACACATAGCATAATAATATATTGCTAGCATGTACGTTGTTTATATGAGGGTGGCGAAAGTTGAGGAAGGGATACGTGGAAGAAAGTTGATGATGATGGGAATCGCGTGCTTGCGGAAATAACACAAATCGTTGAGGAACAAATAACGAGGTTTGCCGGAGAGATGCATCTGCTGATCTGGAAAACGGAGGGAGGGAGAATAACGTAGGTAGTAGTCAGTCAGCTTAGAATAGGTGACCGAGTTCAAGTGCAAAGCCCTGTGCCTTCAGCAGCGGACATCGGCTCACCGACAAAACGAAAAAAATAAAATATGAAAATTTAACCGTCCGTTTTAATTTTGTAATAAAATCAACAAAAGCGTAAAATATTGTAAAAATCTGAGATGAAGCTCATAAGATAACGTTTATTATTAGGAAGACGGGGGGAAGAGCGAAAGACGAAGGTAGCAATGGTAGACAAAGCAGTAGATGAGCAAGCGAGTATCAAGTGTACCTACAAGAGTGGCAAACGAGTGCGATTAATATTTCAGTATGGGAGGAACGGGCGATGGGGTCGCACGCAATTTTCAATGCAATCCGTAGCGCATGAAGAGTGTGCATGCTTTTGAGGATCAAGTGTTATATCAAGTGGGATTCTTAATCGACGCAATATGCTAGCGTATTTTACAAAAGAAAATTATATTATAAACAAACGGAACATCGTAAAATCTGTACGAGACGACAACGATAGAGCAGAGAAACGACGGTGTCGTGGATTATTCGGTAGTAGAGCCCGGGGGATTCCGGGCGACGCAGCGAAGATCGTATATAATGCAAAACATGTGAACGTGCAACACTCATTCTTCTTCGACACACTGACATACGATATACACTTACACACCAAACACCGAGACGCGCTTAATCGAGCACACGATAAATTTTGAGAAAAAAATGTCGACATTCGAATGTGCGCGTAAACTATGTAAGATTTTCGATGTTGTAATTCTGTAATTCTATGCTGTTAAACTGATCTTACGGTTATATTCCAATAGTAAATACGATTTCTTACAGTTTCAAATCGAATATATACGGCTGTACGCTGACTACACGCTTGTGTAATTTTTCGTGTTCCACTGTGCAACTTTAAAAAGGCAAGACATTCAAACTTCCGGAGTCAATATTTCGGTTTTAGTCGTCTCTTTTGACGTGCGTAAGAAACAAAAATATGATAAATTATTCTTTTTTTAACTTCAAGGGACTAGAGGCGCAATATTTCGAACGAAAGAAATCGTATATTTAAAATAAGACTGCGTAAGCGTGTATTTGACTGCAAAAAAATATAAGCGCTTGGATTCTCAGTTGCGGCGAGGGCCTTTGGGGCGAAGCGAGTTTCCCCGAACGCCGGTGTTGAAATTTCGATGCATATATTGTCTTTAAGTAGTGCAAGAAAAGAAATTTTAAAATTAAGTCCGCGATAATGGACGCATGACTTTGCGATGAAAAGTAAACACAAATTAGAAAATTATTATAAAAAATACACGTCTTTTCACACACACACATACACAGTCACACACGTACTCACGACACATGATACATTCAAATTCACGCGCATCGTGCGACAATTGAAAGAAATGTCGACACAGAGATACAAGTGACAAAACACCGTTTCTTATAAACGTTATATAGTTACGTGTTATGTTATAATATAACATATAAGTGCGGCATGTCATTTTACATAGGATTTTTGCTACCGTCGCCGTTCGGCGGTCGGGATTCTCTCGAGCGATCATGTTCGATACAAAACTTAAAAAAAGATATATACATATATATTATATATATTAAAATAGCGAAACGCAAACATAAAACAATAGAGAAAAGAGTACTTTACCAGTGGAGCGCGAGGCGTTGCAAACTGCTCGAGAGATAGACAAACGAGGAGAGAAAGTAACAAAGTTGTAGACAACAGATTAAAAAAAAAAAAGAAATAATAGCCGTTTTAAGTCTAGATAGTCAACCTCCGAACGGCGGAGCAGCGGCGTACGTGCCGCTCCCGGCTTTTTTTGAAAAAGTAACGTTTAAAGATCGAGAATCCGATGAAAATATATAGCAAAAAGTAAACTAAACTACGTAACGCCACAAGGCAGACACTGCCACGCCGCGGAGTGAACGCGCGAGATAAACAAACAAAAAAATATATAAAAATATACCGCGAACGTCACTGTTCAAACGAGAGAGAAAGAGAGAATGAATCCTTCTCGTGCACACAGAGGGAAGGATCAAAAAATCACTTTAACCGCGATGAAGATACAGATGGTATCGTTTCGGAGTGAGACCCAGACCTGTTTGTGAATCGGTTCGAAATGCGTGAAAGACGGAAAACGTGTATTGCAAAGACAAGAAACACTTCCGATTATAAGACACCACATTTAGCAAGCTGCGTCCACCGCTTCACTCGATGTTGCGTTCGTTTTGTTGAGCGAAGTGCCGTATGACGTTACGATACAAATTCGAAAAGAGTTATTAATAATATTATTATTACTTTTATTATTATTATTAATATTATTATTATTATTATTATTATTGAAATAATAGTTTTTTAAAAATGATTTTTCCGTTATGAATTGTACATTATCGATAATATATTTTATATTATTCTTTTACACTAGCCAAATTTATTTCATACTCGCTTTTTTACTAACAAACTATCCTTTCTAACACATTTTACCTTAAATTTTTAATACCTTTTATTGTACACACTCTTCATTTTTAACGAGCGAATATTGTTTTATGCTTGATGGTTGATATCTTTACAGAGTCTTTTAATTGAATCTAAAATCAGTTTTACAAATTTTTTTTATTTCTTTTTTATTAAATTCGGCGCATACGGAACTTTCTTAATAAGGCGAAAGCAGGCCCAATCCCTCTTTTCAACGACATTTCACAGTAAAAAGCCGTGGAACGGATTAATTAAAAGACGAACAAAAAGCGTGATGTACAAACAAAAAGAAATAAAAGTGGAAGCGCCATTATCAACCCTAATACCGCCGCCGTCGCCGTCGTCGTCGTCTTCGTCTTTGTCGTTAACGCGCATACATCATAAGTACACAACATACCTCATGCATAAACGTTTCTATGTAAATACATTTCGCGTGTCACGTGCGTACCTGCCATTCCGCGCGCGCGAGGGCGGAACCTTGTTGTTTTTTTCCAATTTTTTTTTTTTCATCGTTTCCTACCTCTCGGATGGGGAACGTTTTTTGTGCACGTCGCTAAGCCAAGCTCGGTCGAGAGCCATTTTTCAGGACAAACAAAAGAAACAAAGTTTTTAAGTACAGAAACGCCGTAGAAAAAAAAATAATAACGAATGTATACTAGGTAAGGGACGGTATGCGAAGCTTTGGTGATTTCTAGATAAGGAATATATATATATATATATATGACATCTCTCGCGATATAACGTAACATTGCCTATTGTAGCTTTCCGCTCCACTAAGGAGCTTCTCACGCCAATACACACAATTACACACCGTACACTTACATTTACATAAGGACTTTGTAATATTAAGAAGATACACTTAAGCCTCGTAAATAAACGACGAACGCTCTGTTTTCGTTTCCAGAGTGGACGAGAGTAAAAAATCGATCGATCGTTGATTTCGAAACTTCGTTTTTGTCGCTCTTGCAATCATTTAACCCCTCGTAGAGAAAAATGTACCGTCGATTCGTTGCAATCTAAGACTTTATTAACTGTATTTTCTTGTTATTAACAGAGCTTGCGTCGATGCGCTCATTTGTAACATTAGGAGCGGCTCGAAAAGTATGTAAAAAACATTACTAAGCTTGTAAAATTTTACTTAAGGTACGTAAAAATTGTACTCGTGTAAGTGCGTTCGCTCATTTCTCCGCGACGCTCGTAATAATCAGGAAAAAAAAAATGTAAAGCATAAATGTCGCTGTCATCGCTTGTAAAACGAAATTGCGCAGCGAGCTTGATGGCTCAATCAACCTTCTTCGTTTTCGTTTGCACCTCATTTTCCATTAGAGTTACAAAGATGACGAGAAAAATCGCCGTGCAATAAAGTAGAGACGTCGAATCTCCGTATTCTACTGAAATGTGATAGCTAAATTAACTTAAAGAAAAAAGGGCTCTCGTCGATCGATCGCGTAGAGATTTTCGTGTCGCTCGCAGCGATTTAAGGAGGATAAAAAGAGCCAACAAAGGAATGTCAAATGAGTGAGAGAGCCCCCCATTAATTATATTGATATGTAGACTTTTCTCGCGGACCGTCGACGGCAGGTCGCCCTTACTTCACCGTAGCTTCGCTCCCCTCTGTGTCCACATAATTCTGTCGTTTCGCGCGCCCTCAGAGATAAAGCACCGTGATATGAAAATTATAAAAAGTAACAAAAATCTAATAAATATTCATTGCCTCTACACGCGTACAAAATAAAACGAGCCTCCTCTCGACGGGGCGGGGAAGCTAGAGGAGGTAGGAGAGAGAAAGAATCAATTAGCAAACGAACTACAAAGAATAAACGCAATTCTACGTTCACGAACACTGCCAGGGGCGTTATCGAAACGTTTCGACGTCGATTTCTTTCTTCTTTTCGTTGACTCTCCCGCATTTTAGGAGACGATACACCTTTTACCGAAAGAACAAACCACGACAATGCAGTGTCGCGAGAGGCTAGAGTTTCATCCAGAAGTCTTTTTACCTGCCCGGTGATCGAGAGACAGGAACGCGCGCGATTGTTCAAAGATACTGCCAAGCGTAGAGATCGACTCTTCGTCTGTATTATTTTTCCTTTTTCTAACGAAAAAAAACTATCGAGCGAAAACAGAAAATCGCCAAAAAAAATGTCAAAAAAAAAACAAAATATAAATAAATAAATACACGAAACATAGTCGAGAAAAATACTCCGTCAGTTCGCTTCTAATATACTCAGAGAAAATTCTTCGAGACCTGCCGTCAACGCGTTGAGATTTTCACCCTCTTTCCTTGCATTCGACAACCCAAAGGGCGGCTTGAGGCGAAAGTTTATTTGCGACTCGTCGGACATAAATTCGGCGAGAGACACTGAGAGACACACACAAAACACGTACATACACGCATCATCCTCTCGTGTATATACGACACATATATTATGATTATTATTAATATTATTGTTATTATTAATGCATCATTATTATTATAAAATATTAATTAATAATTAATTAAATTACGATTAATTAAAAGCGCGGGAGAAAGCGCCGCTTCTCCATGATTCAATGAAAGCGTAGCGTCTTGTAAATTATTACCCAATTGCTAAGGTTTCAAGCGTATATTAAACGAAGCGATGTACTATTTGCGGTTTTTCCTCTCCTCGTTTTCGGGCCGCGAGGAAAAATCGAGGAGAGCGAGGCGAGAGTCCGTTAAAAAGTATAGGCAAGTGTAATTTCTTTAATTTCCGAAAAGCAGAGCGGCGCTTTTCGCGGTACGATTCGATTTGGGGGAGAGCGGATTTTACGATTGGTGCTTTGGAATAAATTAGACTGAATTTTATTGTTGTACGTTTTAATCGAGTGAGTTTAAATTAAAGATTAGGAAATCGCGTAACGTTTAAAGAGAAAAAATAAAAAAATTCCGCGGAAAATTTACCCCCGCTCTAGAACGAATTGGTATTCGAGCATTATTTCTTATTCGGACGAGAACGTACGTTTTTTATAGCGAGCGCGAAACGTTTAGGCGCGACCTTTGTATTCGTAGTTTATTATCGCTTGCGTGAGTCGATGGTTTTTTTCTCGATGGTAATGTAATTCAGAAAATGGACTGTAAAACGTTACTCAGCAATAACGAATCGTTGTTTTTTTTTTTAAATTTCGCCCTTTTTTTTTAATTTACCTTTACGCTGGTCGTTCTTATCTACTGCCACTGGAGAAACTTTATTTTCCCTTTTTTTAGCAATTTTTGTACAGATCGTCAGTTGCTGTATTCTTTTGTATTTTAAATGAAAACGTTGCATAAGTTCTAAGCTCATTGACACTTTACTTAAAGCAATCGCCTGCTTTTAACGACGAAAAACCATTGACGTTAATATACGTTATAACGCGCGTAAATTAACCAATTATATTCGTAGCGAGAAAATGTACATATACTCTTTACGTATGTATGCCTATCCTTTGACAAAGACATAAAAAAAAAAACAAGCACGCAGACACACATGCCTATACGTTTTTAATTAGCCCACGGAGGACGAAAACAATCGTGCGAAAGTGGGAAAGAGCGAATGAAACCTGACGATATATAAGCCAGACTCTAATGTAATACACCAATACGAGAAAAAGAAACCACATCATCATCCGGCGCATATTTGTATTTCTACGTTACACGCAGGATCGATATTATCGCTATAGTTTCGAGAAACGAGTGCGAGCCAAAGAAAGGCCGCATCAACAAATATTATATTCTAACGATTATTAATGAAAAAAAAAAAAAATGATTAATATAACGCAGTAATTGTAACTAAAAGGTCCTTGCGGTGAGGCGATAGGCGTTGATTTCTTATATTGAGAGAGATGTAGAAGGCATAGAAAGTTTCACGAGCAATGTACAACTGCGCGAAGCCATTGTTTTCAGGCGGACCGCCTCCGCGCTCCTCCTCGCAGCTAAAAAACAAAAAAAAAAAAAAAAAAAAAAAACCTAGTAAAAAAGCTCAGTATTGAACGGGGAAAATTTTTATTTTTTTATTTTTGCTTTATCAATCCTTTCGTCGAGAGAGAGATCTTTTGCGAGGACGAGCGCCGAGGCGAAAAGTCGCGAGGAGGTTTGTAACGCTAAAATAGACTGACGACCGAGCGATGCGACGCGTACACTGTTTTAATTCTCTCCCAGCTCCCCGAGATATGTAAAGCAGCCGCTCGACGAATCGACGCCGGCGAACGCAAAGCCGAGAGAGAAGCAATCTGTTCCTGCTCGCCGGCGGCGAGTCGAGCGAGTCGCTGCGCAGGCAGAATCCGATAGATTGTCCCTCGATATCCTCCCCCCACAGATGAAAATTATATGAGGAAACAGGAAGCACGAGACAGTTGTTTAAACGTTTGCCAGTCTACACAAGCACTTGTACACAAACTCGATGAGGTCCAAAAAGTTTCACTTGTTGAACGGTAGAATCTTGAGAAAAAAAGTATTATTATTTTGATAAACTGAGAGAGGACAAATTAAACTGCAATTATAAAGGGAAATTGTAAATTTTTAAAGTTGATAGATATTTATTTTAGAAAAAAATAATGAAGAGGATAATATTGAAAGATATCGAGGCGCTACTTAATGAAATCTTTGTGGACGTTGTCGATTTTGCCGGTGCCCAGGTTGTATGTACATAATAATAATAAAGATGAATAATAAACTAAAAAAAAAAAAAAAACCGAGTCGAAGGATGATACAAAAAAGCGTCGAGGTAATTTGAGCGTAAGAGAAAGTCGACAAAACCATGTAAATAGCGAATAGTTTGATTAAAAGGAGAGTGAGAGCGAGTGTATGTAAAAGAGAGAGAGAAGGAGGATGAAGAGAGAGGAGTTGAAAAAAAAATCTATGTATACATAGACGTACAATAAGGGGAGACGAGTCTTTTTCTTTATATATGAAATATATAAACAGAAGGGAGAAAAATAATAAAGTTTTTGCTGCCGCTCGTCGCTGGAATAATTTCGACAGAAAATAAGCCTAAAGCACCCGAAATCTACTCCGTGGCGTCCGAGTCGCAAACCGAACAAAGAAATATATTAAATAGCCCTCTCTTTTTTGTTTCCCCTCAATTAACGAATACAAAAGGCCCTCCTTTCCCTCTTTTTTGCACGTGTCTGTACATAAAACAATGTTGAAAGCAAAGAGGAAGAAGTCGTGTAGAGGTCGAACCTGAAGAAAAGAAGAATAAGAAGGATGCAGGAAATCGTCGCCAGTATATAGAGAAAACAAAAAAAATGAAACTAAGCACCGACATTGCGTGTCTGTATTTTCGATCCGTTCGTTCGATTCTCCCCCTTCTGTTTCTTCTTCCTTCTCTTAGTCGACGCGATTAGTTACTATAAATTAATAATTGTTATCGCTTATTAATTATTATTAATTATTATTATTGACTATTACTATTATTACCAATTATAACATGATTGTATTATTGTATATTACCGATTGATTAGTTGTCTCCCGTTGAATCGTGCAATATGTACAAAAATCGAAACCAGAGAAGCGAGAGAGCGAGAGAGAGAGAGATGGAGAGAAAACGAGTCGATGGTCTCGATAAAAACCGCAGATAAATTGTAAGCGCGAGACGATCGGTTCGGAGGTTTTGCGAGGGTAGACGGGAGAGTGATGTGAGGGAAGGAAGGAAGGAGATCGGAAGTAAATTGCGCGCGCGCGAGAGAGAGAGAGATGGATGAGAGAGTGGGAAGCGAGCCTTCTGTCTGTTGTATAGTACTTTTATTTCCACCTTTTTTTACATAAAAACAAGCAAGATCGGCATGGACCATGCTAATGTATGGATGATATGTTCCAATACTAGAGTAAATCTCTCAACAAACGCATAACATCGGTCTCATTTATTTATCCAGACCCCTTCCAGATCCCTGCCGGTGTACATACTGTGTATTTGTGTGTATCTGTGTGTGTCTGTGTGTCCGGGTGGGTTTTAAACGATAGACAGCGAACATCTAGGCGATAACGAATCGAGGCGGGGGTCGCTTTGAGCGGCCGAGCCTCGCGGGTGATAATTCCATTGGTGGTCGGTGGTCGTGGTGGCTCCTTGGGGGTGGCGGGAGCGCCCCGTGGGATTAAGATTTTCTGCGCGAATGGGAGTGACGACGGGTATACAAAGCTTCAATTTCTTCCTCCTCTGGTGCTCCTATTTTTTGTTTTTTGATTTAGCAGCTTGCATCGGATATTCACGGCGAATACGAGAAAGTTGGAGCTTCTTTGGCACGTCTTGGAAATTCCCGGAGAGGCTTCCTCGAGCCCCGACTACCTGCAATCATTCGCTTATTCTTGTATTCCGTATTAGAGTTAAAAAAAGAAGGGATAAAGGCACACCGACCAGACGTTGCACTTGTGCGTCGGGTTCATGGCCGAGCCCTTGGGACAGTTGTAGGCCCTGGCAAAGTCCTCGCTGTTGGACAGCGGTCCCAGCACTCTGACGGGGCCCGGCGAGTGGACGCTGCTGCGGATCTTGGTCAGAGCGTCCTCCGGACGCATCGAGCCGCACCAGATCTGCGCGTAGTTCAGGAAGAAGAGCTGGTCGTGCGTCAGGTTCACGCCGGGCAGCAGCGGCTCCTCGCCGTGAGACGCCACCCATTTTTTGTAGGCCTGGTTTTTTGTTTTATATTCAAACGCGATTATTTTTCTTTCGATTAATTTTGCTTAACAATTTTAGACTGCTTAATGTAGTGATTTTGGATAATACACTGATAGAAAAAAAGGAGTAAAACTTAATATTTTTTATCGTTATTTCGGATATGAGAAGGAAGATAAAATATTTACTATATAAATAGTAAATATTGCAATCGAAAATTATAAATATGAGAAGAAAAATAATAATATTTACTTTATGAATATTAAATATTAAAATCGAAAATTGAAGTTAATTCAAAACATGTAATAAATATTCTTATTTTTTTTCTTATATCTGAAATAACGATAAAAAATAGCAATTTTTACTTTTTTATTTCTCTCACGCATGAAAGATTTGATAAAAATTTGTTTTATTTGGCAGCATTTGGCAGTGCTTGACAGTGTTTCTCAAAGTTTGTAGCAAACAACGGTTTTCACAAAAAAATGTATATTGTACGAAAATATTAGTATTTTCTAAATCTTGTAATAAATGCCATTGAACATTGCAGAATACTATGCAGAAAACTGCGAAATATTGTTAATCATTGCCAAGGTATATACTAAACATTAATAAACATTGCCAAACAATGTGAAATGCTGTCAAATGCTGCTGATACTTGCCGAGCATCGTTCAATCTTTATTACTTACTTTGTCAAATTTATTTTAATTATCGATCTCCCAAAAAAACGTATATTTGCCAAATCTTTTTAAATTCTGCTAAAGCCTACTAAACTTGTATCAACACTGTTAAATGCTGTCTAATATTGCTAAGAATCTGAAATGCCTTAGTTAGGCAGTATTATTCAGTGTATTGTCAAAAATTGATAAAATTTTTACAACGTTTGGCAACTTTTTTATATTTCAACCAGGAGAGTATTTAAATGTTCAGTTTGCTTCGACGTTAATGAATACTGTATACGAATCATCTTTGATAAGCATTAATCCTCGGCGGCGTAAACCAGGAAGAAAATTTTCCAAGCCACGCATATTCATCCAGCGCCCGATAATCCCCCAGACGTGTCTCCGAATTCGTTACAAACCACCTCAAAATCCCGCGTCTCTCTCTCTCTCTCTCTCTCACCCGGAAGGACTGCTTGAGGCCGCCGTTGTCGGCGATGTTCTCCCCCTGGGTCATCCTGCCGTTGACGTAGAGGTCGACCTCCTGGACCTTGTACCTCGAGTACTGGTCGACGATGCACTGAGCCCGCTCGCGGAACGCCTGGATCGTCGCGTTGTTCCACCACTGCATCATGTTCCCGTCCTTGTCGAACTGACGGCCCTTGTCGTCGAAGCCGTGGGTGATCTCGTGGCCGATCACCACGCCGATGCCCCCGTAGTTCAGCGACTTCGGGAAGTGCTGGGAGTAGAACAGCGGCTGCAGGATGCCGGCTGGGAACACTGGCAGAGGGGGAAGGACTCTTTTTGAAATTTTTTCTTTAGAGACTAGGAACGATTTTTGGTTTACTTTCGGGGTTTATCATCGCGCGGTGTGCCTTTTTTAAATCTCGTTTATGGGATCGATATTATTATTATTATTATTAATAATTTATTACGTGGAGGGTAATTGCGACAGATTAATTTTCACTGCTACGCGGGGCATAATATGCCGTTAAATCAAAATTTATGGCCCACCGGTACTGCTTCGCAAATCCGAAGTGAAATTGCGCGCGTGATTTATTTGCGGGGTATAAAATTATTTTGGAAAAATATTCTTAGGCAACGTAATTTTTACGGGCGGCTCTTGCTGGAGAAAAAAAAACGCGGAGAAATAGAACGGTAAATTACTTTGAATATAGCCGTATTCGGTTTGAGGAAAAATTTTAAGCTTTTCTTCTTTGAAACTGATCTGCAGCAGGAAAACTTTGCTGGTTCGTTAAAAAAAAACTGATTTACTCGCAAAAAAAAAAAAAAAAATAAGAAGAAATAAACTTGTTAAAAATATATTATCGCCCGGAAAACCGTTCGGATACAAGATCGCGAGGCGATTCGCAGGTGTTGCAATACCTTCCGTCTTACTTACCGATATCGTTCTTATTCGGATTGTAGAAGGCATTGACAACCGCAGGCTCCGTCGACCATTTGTCTTTGTCCACTGGTTGTCGCAGCTTTTTCAAGTTATGATAAGCGTCGTATTTCAGCACGGCGAATATGTTCTCGAGGAATCGATCTTCCGTTATTGTGAGCTAAGACACGTCAAACGCATAAATTTTCCGTTCAGAATCCTTTGAATTCTTTGAAACTTTCCTCGCCCATTAATTTCCGAAAGATATGCTATTAAAAAAAGAAGGGCAATAATCATACCATGATGTACTCGTTGCTGAGCTCGACCGGGTCCTTGAGGAACTCCGGGTAGCCGATGCGCTCGTTCATGGAGTCGGCCTTGCTCTTGGCGACGGCCCTCGTCTCGTCGTCCATCCAGTCGTTCTCGGCGAGCAGCTCGTTGAAGGCCTCGCGCAGCGTGTGAATCATCTCCAGCGCCGTCTCCTACCGAGCGAACGTAACGAGAGATTATTTCGGCGACGATTTTGCAGCTCTTATACGTCGTACTGTTTTATGGTTTTGTTTGATTTCTCAGAAAATATCTTGTCGTTCGCTGTTGGAAGTTTTTACCGTTATTTTGTCGGTTTTTGACCAATTTTTTTACCGAAAACGTTGTAAAAAAGGACACTGTTTTGATCGAAAAATTGGGCAAATATTGGCCAAAGTGAAAATAATAGTAAAATGCTGTAAATAATAACATTTAATAAAAGTATTCAATTATTTTTAAAGAATTCTCTACTTAAACTGATTTTTAATTTAAATAATTTTTAAAAATTGCACAAAATAAATGTATTGAATAATTATTAATAAAAAATTTTAATAAAAAATTTAAACTGTTAATTAAATTTTTTAATCGGCAAACTTTTGAATTTAAATAATAAATTTAAAGATGTTTTTTGACATCAGTTTTTGACCAATGTTTCACCAAAATTCTTGTCCAAAAAAAAAAATTGATGAATTATTGGTGAACTGGTCAAAAAAAAAAAAAAACGATGAAACTTCCCACAGGGAGATAACTGCTACATTAGTAATTACTTCCGAGCCGCCATTCATTTTAGAGACTAGAGTAACTCAACAACTTCGCGACGAACCTTGCTCTCGTGATTGAAGTTCTCGCGGATGAAAAGAGCGCCGACGGCCATGCCAAGCTTCTTGTTGGTCCACTCGACGCAGCGCGACCAGCGCACCCGCTCGCTCAGGATGCCCAGCAGGATCTTGCGGAACTCGAGCCGCTTCTGCTGGTACTCGTCGATCATGTGGGGCATTATCGACATCACCAGCCGCCAGAGGATGTAGTTGTGCAGCGTTCTGAGGGACGGGGAGTGGTTAATTTTGTTTTATTTGGCTGTTTTTTTTTGTATTTCGAGGTGTTTGTTTGGTATTTTGTAATATTCGACGGAGTGTGTTTTTGTTTGCGGTTGTGGGGCTAATTGGGATTAAACATGCGAGCGTAGGACTGTTACTGCGTACTGATGAAGAGAGAAATGTATTTTTATGAAATACATTTTTTAATGAACGAAGTTTTATTCGACGAATGTTTTTATTTTTTGTTATTTAAATGAAACTTTTGATAAAATGAAGTTTTTTATTAAATAACAAATGAACGCGTTCCACGCAAAGTTTTAATTAAGTTCGAATTGCATTTTCGCATTAAACATTGAAACTCTTTAATTTATTACTGTCAACTTTGATAAAGCTTACAGCGAGCCGAAGTTTAAGCAGATTAATAAAATTTGCAAACTCGTCAAGTTTAAATACTTTGAAAACTTGCGAATATAACGCACCGTTAATTAGTTTACAGAACGTGCATCGGTAATTCGAAAAAAAAAAATTCATTTTACGCTTCGAGGAGAAGCTCCGACAAATAATTATATGAAAATCAGATGCAAATTCGTCTGATTAATTAGTCGCCTGAATTATGTCAACGACACAAAAACGAATTTTCGCGAAATGGATAATTAAATATATAATAATAATGATAATATAATTAGCTTTCATTCAACGGATATTGATACTTTCCGAAAAAATTCATTCTCTAATAAGCTGGAAAATTTTTAATTAACTTTATAGTTTATAATGCACGCATCGAAATAATTAACACGCGACTTAAAGTACACTGAGAGAAATGTTCTAATAAAATTTACTATAAATGTAAGAAAAATTACTATTTTTTGTGTTAACCGCGGGA
>JAWWML010000012.1:3324006-3379637 GCA_035047165.1 Ormyrus rosae | reverse complement strand
ATTATAATAATTTTTCTATTCAAATATATTAATTTTTTTCATAGTGAAAGTATGTCCTCGCGTTACCACAAATTATATTTATAGTAACTTTTAGAAAACATTTTTCTCAGTGTAATTATAAACATAAAATTAAAATAAAAATGCTCCATGATGAAAAGACGTCCTGGAAGCAGGTAGAATCCACAAAGAAAACGGGAGCATCATAATTCGCAGTAGAAATTCGCGAGAAAACGAAGTTGCCAGTTTTAAATTACTTTTTCATTCAATCTACAAGAAGCATCAAGAAGCCAAAGACACTTCCGGCGCGTTTACACAACCAGCCAACCCAACCCAATCTTCAGCTCACCTCCTCGGCGTCCTCTCGATAATGCGTCCCATCTGCTCGAAGTACGGCATCGCGTAAGCGACGAGCGGCTCCTCGTCCGTGATCGTCGGGGCGAGGAACTTCTCCAGGTAGATCCGCCACTGGACCTGCGGCACTTTCTGCTGCAGCTCGCGGAGAGTCAGCCGCCGGTAGATCGACGAGGTGTCGTGCCGGTCCGCCTCCGGTAGGGACGCCTGAGGGGTCGGTTTTTTTGAGGCTTCTTTGTTTAAAGGGGGTGGAGTTGCAAGGATGTAAAGAGTTAACTCGAGGGTGGTTTTTTTCTTTCTTTTTAGATTTCTATAGGTTTGGGACGCGGGTCAAAGGCGAGATTAAAGGTTTACCTGGCGAAAAGCTACGTGCGAGTGAAAAAGCGTGTAAGGGGTAGTTGCATCAAAGATAAAGTTTACTTTTAATCGGATTTTGTAACTTTGAAGAAGGCCTCGCTTGAAAATATTTATGCGGAAGATTTCAAAAATAATTAACGAGAAAAATAAGTTTAATTATTACAGTATAATTGTAAAATATTTTTTTCGCAAGGCAATAATAACCCGAAGTAGATAGCCCGAGTTTGGTAAGACACACTTCCTCACAAATAATTCCAAGGACGCTTCTAAAACAAAAGTGCAATATATCCCGCAAACTGAAATTAATCCAAAGCCAAAAAAAAAAGCTCCCGCCCCCCCGAAACTTTTTTCCGTACATTGGCGAGCTCCTTCTCCAGCGCGATGACCTTCTCGAACTCCTCGGAGGCGTTTTTCGGGTCGGCGCCGAGCAGCACCGCGACGTTGGTCATGTAGCGGTGGTAGGCCGCCAGCTGGACCTCGCTGTTGTTCTTCAGATAGTAATCACGGCTGGGCAGCGCCAGCTGCATCTGGTCGAGCTGCGAGAGAGCGGCAATGCAAGTAACGAGAGGTGAGTTTTCGACGCAACTTTTTTCATTAGAAACTTTTCCTTCGGATTGTAAATTTTTTTTTTTTATTTACGCTTTTTTTTCTCGATTTTCAACCTCCGCCCTTTTTTAGGACTTCCGCGCCCGGGAAACTAATTCTCCGATCTTCGGGATTAATTGAAAAAGTTACTTCTGTTACATTTAATTAAATTTTCCCATTTTTAGAGCTAATTCTAATATATCGTTAAAACTGTATCAAACAGAACTCCTTAGCGTTACTCAAAGTCACTACTAGAACCGAGATCTAAAAAAAAAAAACAGTCAAACGTAAAAAAGGCCCGGTAAAGAAAAAGCCCTAGTCTCTGGCTAAGGTCTTACTTTGCCGGCGCACCTGGAGGATGTTGGCGGAGGAGTTCTTGTCGTCCGGACCGACCCACTGCTCGAGCAGGACGCCCTCGTTGAACTCGCCGCGCAGGCTGCCGAGCAGCTCCTCGACCGGGTAGCTCGGCTCCCGCCAGTTCTCGCCCTCGACGGCCGGCCAGCCGCCGAGCTCCGAGAGGCGGCGGCGCAGTGGACTGTCGCCGATCTCGCGGATTTTCGCTGAGGCACAATGATCCGGCGAGGTTAGTCGGTGGGGATCGAAGGGCGGCTGGGCTGGGAGGGCTTTCGAGCTGCTGGCTGTTTCAGGCGAGGAGGAAGGGGGCGAAACTTTTTCGAAATTGCGTATAGAAAAAAAGAAAATGGAAGCTGGGGGAATCGAGATTTATAGGAAACGGCGTCGATCTGTAAGGACTTGGAGGGAAAGTTCAACGAGTCACCTGGGTAAGTCAACGAGTATTGGCTGGTGTAAATTCGTTATTTATTATCAGTCTCGTAATTACCGGGATTAAACGCAAAAATTGCGTCGCGAGAAGCGCCTCCTCGAAGCCTTTTCGCAAAGTTATAATTAGATAGGCGGCCAGTATGATTAATATGTAAATTGCAAACGCGAGTAGGATCTTTTTAATTTTTTTATAATGCTTTTTCTCTAGATTATTTGTGAATTATTACAAAATTATGAATATTAAAATCCTGCAGTTATTGAAATTATTAAACTTTAAAATAAAAAAAAGTGGCACTTATACGTTTCTAGGCAATTATAAATTTTAGCGCAAGTAATTACAATTAATGATAATTATTATTGTGTCTCTAAGCCATAAAAATTTATGCGAAATTCGCTTTAACGACGTAATTAACCATCGCTGAATATCATTTTATTACACACTAAACTTGTGTACTAAACTGAAATGTGCATTTGAGTATATTAAACGGTTTAACGAGCTGCGTAAAAGCCAGGCGTACAACCTGATGCCAATGAAAATTCAATTATTCAAATTTGATTAATACCGAATAAACGAGAAGCGGCGGTATTTTCCCTCGAAAACTCGAGCTCGCTTTCAAAACTGTAGTTTCGCCAAACGGCTTCCGAAGTCCGCGTTAACCGTGAACATTTAAAAAAACGTTCCTTCTCGCAAAGTTTTAAAGGAGCATCGTAACGCGAGGGAACTTATACTTTTCGAGCGAAGGTCAGCTCGGGAATAACATTCGGCTGGAGGCGCCATAAAACGGATGGCGGATCCGCGCGCGAATTCCTGCAAGTAGATGCATTCCGAGTCTAGTCAGACGCGGCGAGTCGCGGTCCATTTTCTCCGCGAAACGTAAACACTTTGCTTCTCCCCCCCTTTATTCTCGCCGAGGATCGCTTTTCTCGAGAAGCGCATCTTCGCGGCTCTGAGCAGGAGGCGAGACTTTCGTCTCAAAGATTGTCACGTTTTTATCTTGAAGTGCGCCTTTAAACTCGTTTTCGCGCTCGCGAGTGGGTCTGTTGTGCTGCGCGTTTTGTCGCGAGTTTTAGGCAGTTTGAATAAAGCTCGATTCTAAGAGGATCGTCGTCAAGATTAAAACGTTTTTACGGAATTTCAAAGTAAATTATTCAAAGGTAAAAGGAAACTTATTTAAAATTTATTTAAAATATAAATTTGTTACTTTTACTCTCGTTTGAAAATCAAACTTCAATGCTGCCCGAAAGTTCTCTTGAATTCGAAATAAATCTTTTAACTATCTCCGTCGCGTCATAAAAGTGCCTTTAGATTACTGTATAATACTAACTAATTATTGCTTATTTAGATTTATTGCGGAGCTTGTTAGCTCGTACAATAGATGTGCACTGCACGGCTTGTTCCCATTGTTATAAGGAACTGGCACTCTATGAGGCTTCATGCAAGATAAAGTTTCAGCCATTCACAAGTGCCAACTTTGTTTAAGTACGTTCTCGGTCTAATGTACGAGCACTTCTCCATTATGACACTGTAAAGCGGAAGGACACAAAAGATTGAAATTTTCGTAAAGAGCGAAATTATTATGTGCTGTTAAAAAAAAAAAAAAAATAAATGCGTTTAATTTTTTTTTTTAAGCTTATTTAGATCCTCGTGCATGTAAGGAGGGTTCAACTTGCTATGTATTTACCGCTACCCAAAGATGGCTGGAATGTGGGGAAGCTCGGGGCAAATTGGACCCTTTTAAAAGCTCGAGGCTACTTGAAATTCATTACAAGTTTTAACAGTTTTACATCATAATAATCGATCGACACGAGTTTTATCTAAAAAAATTGAAGTTCAATTATTTCACAGAATTAATATATATATATACTTTCTTGATTTTCGATTTAAAATTTACGTCATCTAAATCCACTAAAACCCCAATCGCACCCACCTTAGCCACTCAATAAAATAAGTAAAAAAAGCTCGCCCTTCCCCGAGCTCTCCCAAACCAATCATCCCTCAATAAACTACCCCACGAAATCCAGCCAATACAATACACGGGAAAAGCCCTCAAAGCCCCCTCGGCGCCGCCGCGCGTCGCGCCGCCAATACGTGTCGTTCGTTGTACCCACGGATGTCCATGCAGGACTTGTAGAACAGCTTGGCCTTGAGGGTGGCGTTGTTGTCGTTGCGGTCGGGCGGCTCCTCGAGCAGGCCCTTGAGTACGACCTGCAGCTGGTCGGCCATCACCTCGAACGTCGAGACCGAGCTACGGTCCTCCGGTATCACGTGGAGCCGGTTCCACGTGCCGCAGGCGTACTGGAAGAAATCGGCGCACGGCGCCGCCGTGCGGTCCATCGCCGAGAGCAGGCTGGCGGCTGTTTTTTTTTTTTTTTTTTTTTTTTAAAGAGGATGTAGGCCCGGTTTGTTGGACGATTTACGCGGGACGCCAGATAGGTGACGTTTTGTTTTAAATGATTCGCAATGAGTACAAATGGTATTGTGCACTGAGAGATAAAAAGAGTAAAAATTACTATTTTGTATTGTTGTTTCAGATATTAGAAGAAAAATAAGAATATTTACTCTCTGAATAATAAATAATAAAATCGAAAATTGTAGTTAATTCAAAACATTAATTAATCTTATATCTGAGATAACGATAAAAAAAATAGTAAATTTTACTCTTTTTTTTCTCTCATGTTTGGTGAACTTTTTTTCAAGCTAAATTAAGAATTAATGAACGCGAGTTATAGTCAATTTTTAACATTCGCATAAGGTGCCTTACCTGTTCGAACACATTCCTCCGTTAAACAGACTTTAGGATCTGTAACATAAAAGTTATATCTTATTTTTTTAAACCTGCACTGTTAGAAAACACCTGTTAGAAAATGAAATTTTTTTATAAATACGTAATTAAAATTTAAGAATGTTTATTGAATTTCAAAAAATTGTTTGAAATTTTAATAATAAACTCGAAAAAATTCTTAAATTATTCTTAAAATTAATGACATTTCTAACAGTGATATTATATTAATACTGAAATGTAATATAAAACTTTTGTTTTCAACATCGATAAGATATACCGTTATTTTGGCAGATCATTATCTATAAGTAAATTACAGTCGTTGACGAGGAAAACCTATTTGTGACAATTCGAGGAAATTAATTTCGTTAAATAATTGATTCGGTCTATCGCCCTCTCCGCTCCGCGAAAATAGATTTGCCATTAAAACAGTTCTGCACTTAATCAAGCAAATAGATTTAATACACTCCATCACGGTAATGCGATTCCGCTTCTATCGCCAATAATAAAAGCGTACTTATCTCGCCCCATCCGCACTAAAACGAAATCAGATCTATCACTTCCAAATTTATTATACCATCGGCTCTTATCGACGGTCTCTATTTTTGTACGAACAGCGAAACCACGACTTTTTCCGTTTTATCGAATTATATAGTTTTATTCCGAGCTCGTGAAGCCTCTCTTTTTGATCGTATAATTGCAAAAGCCAGGCAAATTGATCGGAGCGCGTAACGTTGATTTACAGAGTGCGTTCCGACGTCGCGATCTAATTTGCACTTCTCGCGTGTCGAACTTTAAACGGATTCCATTTCCGGTAATGGCGACACGTGTTTCTGGCCAAATTGATTGGAATTAAAACGGGCGCTCGAATTACACGGTTTTCCGGCGAAAATTTCGGGTGTCGAATTACGATTAAAAGGTAATTTAATTGATTATTTGAATTGTACGAGAGAAAATAAAGTTTGATATTTCATTTTATGTTTTAGAAAAAATGCTTTTTACAGCTTTTTTTACAGAAAATTAAGTAACAAGCGTGAAGAATTTTTTATCCATCAATAAATAAAAATAAAAAAAAAAACTATATATACAATTTCGAGAAAATCCATCTCTAAAAGCACTCGAACCAATTAAGCGCGACAACACGTGCCGTCCGCCTCGTCGCTAAAAAACATAATTATGCAATATCCCCCGACGCCCGTCGACAAAGAAAAACTCCAGAAAAAGCCTCGAATACACACTCGCGGCGGCGGCGGCGGCGGCGGCGCACAACAAGTGGCAAAAGTGTCGCTCGCAGGATCTCCGCCGCCGCCTCGCAAAATCGGGCGAATAAACACCGCCTGTCAGCTCGGCTTGAAGGACGCGCCGCGTCGAGAGCGAATTGAAAGGTTTATTGAATTCCCGCGATGGTTACGCAATTTTTGCCGAGACAATGCCGATTTCGAGGAAAAACGCCGGCCGAGAGCGTCACTCGGCTAAAGAGACGTGTATACGCGCCGCTGATGTGGGTTATTGTGCGTTCGTTAACGAACAGCTGACGAGACACCGACCGGTTTTCGCGGGATGTAGGTCAGGTTGTCTTCTGCAGGGTCCCCCTATGGGGAGGAGAGTAAGTATACTTTGTACTCGCGATTTGGAATTTTGAGAGTTTAAGATTCTTTTGCTCTCTTGTCTGACAGTAAGAACTTGTACGAAGTTGCTTGGAAGTCGCGTGACTTCTAGAGAGTTTTGCGACCGATCAAACTTCCTGGACAAACTGAGTGAAAGATAGTTTAAACTTCGAGGGAGTTTCGAAAAAGGAAATTTGCGCCCGTTTAAGTCTCCTCGGCGCTTCTCGGTTTTCTGTTACCCTGAAAATTTTGCATCAAAAGCGAGGAGCGCCAGTTTTTCCCTCCCGCGATAAACGTTTTAATACACTTCGAGAAAAAAAACGTTTCAAAACTTTCGTCTCTCCCTCCGTAACATTTACGTAAACTCGCTGGTCTCAAAATCTCTATATCTGATTTTCAAACTATATCTATGTCAGCGACGCGAAGGCCGCGCGACGTTTGAGCGTTACATATCGAAAAATAAATCCGAATTAATTCAGCAGAACCGATCCGGCCGGATTCGTCTGTAAGAACTCGATAGCCTCGACTCTGTTACGTCTGCCGTCCCGAGGAGACGTCACTCCTCCGGGCAATCAATCCTATAAAACTTCGGCTCCGCCGCGCGACGATCTCACTTCGTTATCTCATAAGCTTTCGCCTCTTCTCCGAAAAGTCGTCCGGGGTGGAAAATTAAATTGAATATACGTCTTTCGGCCAATGTATTACCCGTCGTCGAGTAGCGACGCTCGGAGCGCGTCGCGCGCCTCTGCACTCAGCGTCACTTACGCCGACTAATAGAGAGATTTTAGTGCGCGGGAGAAGGGCAGTTTTTTTTTCGGAAAATTCGATTCGCCGCGCGGATGTGCCGAACGAATTTTTTGCGCGGGCCGAGTGTTTTTTTTTTTTTAGCTCGAGGCGAAGTCGATTGCAAAACAATATATACACTCGGCATGTTGTAGTTTCTAAAATGTTTTTAATTAGATGCTAATGAAAATCATGATGTCCGCGGACGTCAGAAGATCGAGATCACGGATTGTTGATTTACGATTTCTTTGCTCCCCGCCTTAAATTTAAATGCAAATACGTGACATAATTCACACGCATTTTAGGTTTGGAATCGGTGGAGGCATATAAGTCCAATCGTTAAACTATATAATTTACAAGGAAGATAAATAAAATATTAGACTCGATTTTTTTTCGATCTCCACGAGGAGAGTCTTACTTGTTCGAGTCGGATTTTCTTGCAACTTTAGTTACTTGTAACTTTATAAATTAATTGCAGAGTATTTTGTAATAGAAAGCAATCTAAAACTGGTATGAGATTCAGACGCAATTTTAAACAATTTTTTACTATAAATCAGACAGATAAATTTGTTTTCAGTTCAGTTAAAAGTGGTTTAAAAACGTCGATTTTTCTTAAATTTAAGCTGAAACAATACATAACTTTTGAAAAAAGGGAGCTCTAGAAATCCGTGACGATGAAACAAGTAAGATTTTCCTCGTAAATCGAATGAATGAATGAATCTCCATTAAAACATTTTCATCGCAAAGATAACCATCCCCGCGAATTCGACGCGAAACTTGCCTCCGTCGTCCTAAATTTCCATCGCGGCGCGGCAGGCAGCCTGTCCGCGCTCCCGAAGCGTCGCCGGGAGCACGTCAAGGATCCTCTCCCCGATCGGGTTTCTTTCCCCTCGAATTTCCCGGCCAACTTTAACGGCGGCCGAGTTTCGGCCCGCCTCGTTATAAACTCCCGCGAAACTTCGTTAGGTTTCCTCTCTCTCTCTCTCTCTCCTAAGGTCCCGCGCGACGTATTAACTTTGACGACGGCACGCGTCGCCGTACATTTTTCGAGCCAATCTCGGCGGGGAAATGGATTTCCGCGGTTACCGCCACCTTCTTGTATTACACCGTATTTTCGCGCGGAGATAGAAAATTCGCCTGACCTCCGCGGGGAAGAGAGCTGAAAATGCGCTCGGAGAGCTTTCGATTTGGCTCGGGGTGTAATGCGATTCGCCGCGGATACGTGGATTTTTGAGGCGAATATAATTTTGACGGATATATTTTTGAAATACCTTTTGCCACGGGATATAACGTGGATTCGCGGGGATTCGGCAAAAATGTAATATCGAGGGCGCGAAGTAAGGAAAGAGGATCTATTCCGGGAGTGAGGTTGTTTTTTGCAAATCGAGAAATACGGATGATTAAAGCCCCGGTTCTCCGGCGGAGTCGAGCGCAAATCCATTCGGCGGGATTGATTGAAGTTTTCGAGCGGCGAAATGAAGTTTGCAAATCCGTTTTATTAGATGTTACTGCGAAACTAAATTAATATGCGAATTATTAATCGAGGAGAGGTCTGTTTTTATCGAGGATTTTTATTGGGAAATTTAAATGCCAGGCTGACCGGACTCGGCCTGTTTCTACTGAAAATTCTGAAATGTGCGTCGAAATGAAATGTTTTGATTAATGTTTTAAGAGACAATCCAGTATCGAACACTTAATAGGTTACGTTTTGATAATTGATGAGGAAGACAATAACCCATTATTGCGTCTTTGGTATTAAGGAAGCAATCATTTATTATTTCCATTAATAATTCCTTAAGTACTTTATTCAATCTATCAAAATAAATCCGTAAAAAAATAATAGTTCTCAAAACGATATCGAAAATGATATATCAAAAGTTAAAACATCGATACCAATATCAAATAAGTATAATACGCGAGATAAGCTGAAAAACATCGCCAAAATGATTACCAATTACAAATTCACCGCGAGAGAGCCGCGATCGAAAAAAAAAAGCAAAAAACCATCAAATCCATCAACTCACTGGGCTCCCTGTCGCACTGCTCGCACTCCCTCGACGAGTTGAGGGTGAAGAGCAGGGTAAAGACGCACATGGCGAGCAGGGCGACGACGAGGACGCTGATTATCTGCTGCCGGCTGGTCGGGCCTCGGCGTCGCCTCGTCATCGACGTCGTACGACCGAAGCTGCCAATTGGCCGCCTGCCGCTCGGCCGCACGATGTTCGTCGTCGTCGAGCCGCTCCTGCCGTAGTTCACCTGGGGAACGGATCGTTTTTTCTCTTTTTTTTTCTTAATTTCGAGTTATCGTTCTGTGAAGCTTTGAATTATGATACTGTAGAAAAGTTAAGCGGGAATTTCTGAAAATCTACCGAGTAGTTTATAGATTCTGAGCAAAATTTAAAGGAATAAGAATTTTTTCGTTAAAATTCTGAAATTTTCAAAATAGTCTCGTATTTTGCCCTGCATAAATTCGATATGAAGAGTCAGATGTTTTTTTTAATATTAATAGACTTGTATATAAACTTTCAAAGTTTATTATACTTCTTATAATATATTCATGCGAATTTTAGGAACTTTATACATAAATGAATAACACTTGCGGATATAGATATCCCATTTTTTACTACTAAAGTTTTCAACTACTCTTGTACGTAAACATAACATAAATGCATCAAATACTAACTTTTCGACGTGGAAACAGTGAATAAAAAGCGGAGTGGACTTTGTGTTCTAAGAACGTTCTTGACGTTATTCAAACTAATATAATGTTTTATTATTCGCCGTCAACATTTTACAAAAAAAAAATTAACCCCAACCCGTCGTTAAAACTGCAAATACTTATGCCATTTTAGCCCCGCGGAATAATAAAAATACCCCTAATTTTTAATAAGACTCAATACCCATTTAAAGCGTCGGCAGTAAAACTTTTATTCACGCGTTCTTTTACGCTCTCCGGCACTACTAAATCTCTGAGCAAATGTTTAACTTGTCCCTACAAAAAAAAAAGAAACCCGCGCGCGCGGAACGAAGTTTCCTTTTATCGGCCCTCGGAGCATTAAAATCGCCTCGGGGATTCTAATTTGCGACGCCAGGAGCTCTCGTATTCCAGCGTTACACTTTTCGAAGCTCTCTCGACTTTATATTCCCTCGAACCAAAATCCCCCCAACGATCCTCTCCGTAACCGAAACTCCAAAAGCCTACCCTTACCGATTGTCCGCCTGTCGAGAAAACTCCCCCCAGGCTCGAGTGCACACAACAAGTTCGGCAAGTAGAACGAGTGCGCATCGGGTCGTACCTGTAGCGATGCCGGCGCGGCGGCGGGCAGATCCGGGCTGTCGGTCATCGGCAGTTCGCCCTGCTCGCCGATGATGGGGGACCTCAGGTATCCGTTGTTGCCCTCCATCGTCTTGGTCATACCTCGCTCGCTCGCTCGCTCGCTTACTCTCGCTGGATAGGCCTCCTCCTCCTCCTCCTGAGGGGTTGCTTGGGCTCTGATTTAAGAAGCGCTGCTGCTCGCGCTGTTGCTGCCGCTGCTACTGCTGCTGCCAGTCGAATAACGAGCGCGCATAGCCAGACGGATAGAGGCAGCGCGGCAGTCTCCTCTTCTCGACGGAAAAAGAAAAACAACAGGGGGAGAGCACCGGCCAGCGGCAGGAGCGGTCAGCGCGACGCTCGCTACTCTACTGCGAGAGAGAGAGAGACTCGCCGCGCTCGCAGGCTCGCGGAGAAGACTAACCCCGCGGGTGGGGGGGGGGGGGGTGGGGAGGCATATTCCCCCCGAGTGTGAGTGCACCGAGAGACACACCGGCCGCTGTTGTTATTTTCTCTCCGTCTCGCTCGCGGGGCGAAGGAGGGGCGGCAGCAGGTCGATATCGCGCACGCGCAAAGACCCGATTGTGTATCGTCCTCGGGACTGCGAGCCACCGCGAATTATTTAGACGACCGAGGGACCGACGAGCTAAGGAGACGATTGGCAGCCCCCGTAGAGAGCGAGAGGATGAGCGACGGTATTAAGATGCGAAATTCGCAAGTGGAAAGCGGGAATTGGAGCTTTATTTTTTAACTCGCCAAATTTGCGCCGAATTTTCCCGAGATTCACTTTCGCAGGACTGTTTAAAAGTCAGATATTTTGGGGTCTTGACGGACTTGACTTTCAAGGAGATATAGTTGAGGAACTTGGAAAACTCGAAGATTTCAAGAACTTTTCAAGTTCTCTATACTGTAAAGCTTCTTACGGAGCTTCTTCTAACTTTCTGCGATATCTACTCTTATTGTATCCCTGGTAATACGTGCTTCTTCGCGACCATAATTATTTATTTATCATCCCAATCCATTTATTAGAAAAATGCTGCTTCGTAAAGTAGAATGCTTGGTTTTTAAAAAAAGCAAGTAACAATATCCACGACTTATTATACCTTCAGAATTTATAAAGTCTAATGATTATATAAAAAAGCGTTGTTCTTCTTTGTACGATATTTATTTATACACGTTCTATACTAAACTAAGAAGTTTAGCTATAAAAAGATTTCTTATCGATTTTTTATCCTTTGCGGAGAATAAAGCACAAATCCTTCGGCAATCTAAATAAATTGCAAAATGAACAATTGCAATTAACTTCGATTTCGAGTGAGCGGCAAAGTGAAATGCAAAAATTTCTTTGGGGCTTTGACGCGGAATTTCCATTACAATGGAAGGACAGAAGTGACAGCAGGTATTACAATGTCTTTTGTGCCCTGTTAATTAATACGTAATTTTATGTTAATTAATTAAAATTGCGCCTCGCTCTCCTTTTCCTCCTGAAAATGTTGAATACGCAAAAGCTCACTTTCGCGGGGCGTTCTTTTCTAGCTTCATTTAAAATTTTTTCATCCATTCGTTCGGGGAAACCAAATTGAAAAAACTTCGTTTTACAATTTAAAAAAAAATTGCACTCCCAAGTGGAACATTAGAATAAACGGAGAGATCGGGACGCTTTTTTTTAAGCGAAAATTAAAGGAGCGCCAACGCGAATTCGGTTAGTCTCGTACCTTTCCAAAAGGTAGACCCCATCGCGAGCATCGCCGCCCAGAGTCAGATATACATTCGAAACGCACTCGAATGAATGAGAAGCTCGAGAGAACCCCTCCGTTCTCACCCTCGCTCCTCGGGGTTAATGCCCTTCTGATCCTAATTTCCAGCGGCTGTTTACTCGTTCGACTGACAAAATGCGCGCGCCGAACGAAGAGCGTGGCGGCGGAGAGAGGACGCGCAAATATTTGCGCGCTTTTCTCTCCTCTTCTTCTTTTTCTCGCCTCGGGCCGTCGCTCGAAATTAATTCGCCTCGTTATTCCGCGAGCGAATTTAGCTGGTGATGGGATTTTTTAGCGTTCGCCAAGTCGAGTAGGTCTCGCGATACGGTTGGAATGGAATTAGTTGTCAAACTCGAGGACTCGACGATATGTATTTACGGCGAGGGGCGACGGGCACTTGATTTAATCAAGGAATGACAGAATTGGTGAAATTACTGGAATCTCGAGTGGACTGGAGTGCGATTTGCTGGAAAATGTTATTTTATAAAATCAGCAATCAATGCTATTTAACTTTGTTTTATTATTGTACGATTAAAAAATGTTTAAAGAACGAAATATTTCTTACATTTGGACACTTTGATTTATTTATGCACATTTCCACCAGACGCGTTATGCAACTTTAACCGGCGAACTGTAAAAAAAACATATTCTATTCGAGCGTTCACGAATCTTGGCGAAGATTTAAAATCTGATTATAAATTTAATTAAATTCACGCGCGGGGCTCCGATATAAAGCAAATACGAAAGAGTTTCCGTAGACGCGCTTTAATTACCGAGGGGATGTTCCTCGCGTGATTCAAGTATTTTTGTAATTGCTCGAGAACGATTTTACAATTCAGCGAGTTTTTACAAAGGGACTCGATAACGTTTCACTTTATAAAGTCAGATGGAACTTTAAATCAGCGATTTATTCAAGAATAAACTCACGTTATAACAAGTAATTAGCGCTTAAAAAATCAATCCACTCCTCGTAAGTATATCCTTCTAAACGACACCAAAAAGAATAGCTCCGTCAACTTAAAATAGCCCCTAAACGTAGGCAACGCAGAGAGAGAGAGAGAGAGAGAGCCGCGCGTTAAAAGCGCAGAGCGGGCGCAATATCCCCCCGTATAACAAAATTAAAAAGCGCCCCCGGGAGGAAAGTGCGCCCCAGTCCTTCTTTCAGGCAGCCGGTCCATTCCGGCAGCGGTAATGGGCCACTCTGCTCGGCAATAAACACTTTAGCGTTCGGGATCCTGCAGCGACGAGCTTCCGAGCGGCGCACTTTCCTCTCTCTCTGCTCGCTCTCTCTACTCTCTCTGGGTGCCCGATCGATATCGTATGAGCGATCATAGACCCTTTACGTGCGCCCTGCGCTTCGGGGAAGATGGGGGAGCTGTCTTTATTTCGGCCGATGTGGTCTTAATTGATAATTTAAGCGAGAGCCGAGAGAGCTTTCCTCGGCGTTTGGTAGCGGAGAGGTTACTGCGATGTAAGAATGGAGTTTCTGCGGGGGATCGATTGCACTGGAGTTAATTGATTCTTAATTGTGAGAAGAGCTTTGGTTTCTTCGAACGGCTTTATCTGAATTGTAAAATGCGATAATTTTGCGTGGGATGAAAGTAAAAAAGATTGAATTGCCCGATGCACTTTTAGCTCCTCTGAATTTATAACAGAAAATTGCGTTGCTTTGTTTTATATATGCGCGAATACGCCATTAACAAACAATTTTTTCATTACGTTAATCCCCCAAGTTAAAATGCATTACGACATTGATGAGCGTTTAAAGCACCTGCCAATGGATATTTGCATTGTTCATTTATTTTCCATTTCATCATTTTTTTTTAATTTTTGTCAAACATCTAATAGATATATGAATAGTGCTTCGTGATACCTCTGAATTGATTATGAAGCCGCTATCTATAGTGATTATCAGAGGCCAAAGGACAATCATACCTAGCAACCATCTCGTGCTTCAGGTTTTCCGGATACATGTACTCGAAATTGCTTTTATATACTTGCGCCGTCATTTCACGAAATTCGATGGCTCCCGAGCGCTAAATTGATATAAGGGAGAAACGTATCAGCGCGCGAAGCGCCGCGTTCAAATTCTAGTTATGTTATAAAACGCAAACGCACGCGATTCTTAAAATAATGTAATTTTATTTCTTTGTGAATAAGTATAAAATTTAAGAATCACAATTGTTTAATAATTTTGGATATCTATATAATCTATATAGATTTCCAAAATATAATATAATATCTATATAATACGTATAAAAAAACAAAATGTCTGTGTGTATTTTAATCTGCTCAATACGAATCTGATCTTAGTTTTGCTCTGCTACGTCAGAATTCTGAGATATTTTTAAGGATTTTATGTCTATTTTCAAGACCACATAAGCTTTTTAGTATTTCCGCCCACGACACTGTATAGAACCTATCGCGACCTTTAATTTACATTTTTAATTTCACTAATTAAACTATTTCGGAAAGCAAATCAGAATACATACAAATATAATATTCTAGTAGTATACTGTCCACAGCATTTTATATTTTTATAAATCCTTTTTAAATTAAAGGGATCGTATAATACACGTATTTTACGATTTTAAGCTGCAAAGATACATAAATTTTAAAACGAGAATTACCGCGAATTGACGAAAAATCGATAAAGGAAACCGAGTCTCCGAACGCGCGGCGCGAAATGTGATGCGGGGCGCCGCGGCGCATAAAACTTATTCGAATGAAATTTGAGTATGCAAAACAGAAATGCAATTTATCAACCGTCACGTTTTATTAAAGGCGAATCGAATTTTTGCCGCGAAAAGGGTATACAATAATGCATATTCACGGGCCGCGACGTTTTCAACGCCGTTGCGTTTACGCGAAATCGAGAATACGACTCGAATTGACGCGATAATTTGCGCGTTGGAAAATGGATTACGAAAGTTGTAAAGGGTAGACGACGTCGTAATTAATGCGCAAGTTATGCGCATAATTAAACTGGACTTTATATCAGCGAGATATAAAGAAACGTTTTGATATTCCAGATGTTTAATTTTAATTTCATCAAATTTTATTGTTTACTTGAATATCGTTTAAATCAATTTTTACTATAATAATTATATATTTTATTCAGATTTTACTGGACAGTTCGAATATCAAAACCTTTCAAATCCACAAACAAACTGTTCGAACTAAACATCGATAATTTGATTAGCTCCAACTATTACTCACCTAGATAAATATAGGTGATGTTTTGACGAAACCTTATATAGAGAATTTTGTCTTTCTCTACGATAAAGCTAAGCAAATACCGACTATGTACTCGCCGAGTATAATAAGATTGTTCGGCGTTTTATGCACGGCATAGTCAATTTTTCAATCTATTCTCGGCAATTATAGTCTGAATTCAAGCCAAAAAAACTATTAAGAATCTCTCCAAGTGCAACTAAAGCAAAAAAGGTAAAATTTCCAAGGATTGAAAACTGTGCAGTTCTACATAAAACAAGTAAATTCAGAGTAATAAAAACTTTCTTTTATTAAAAAGAAAGATAACAATAAAAAAATTTCCAAGCAGCCAGCAAAAAGCGCGTAAAACTTGTACCAAAAAACCAGCTCGCCCAGCTCCAATTCATCCCGAAAGCATAACTTGAACCGACTCCTGACATTATCACCATTCCCCACTCTCCGCCGAAACTGCGTCTCCAAGAGTAAGTCGTCCGCATGAGACTCGTATTGCACGGCACATAGCGAGAGAGTATCCACTTTCCTCGCTCTCCCTGACTGACGTGCAGTCTCTGCCCGGCTTTTTTTTCCATCGCCTCAGTTCCCGCCAAGTGGCCGAGCAGCTCGCTCCGCCATGGATCCCTACCTCGACTCTCTGAACGAGATGCGCAGGGAGGCGATGTCGAGCCTGAAATCCGCCCTCGGCCACGTCGGCTCGATCGTCGCCCTGGTCAACTCGCTCAACGACCAGATCCGCGCCGAGAACGCGACGCGGAGCAGCAGTTCCGCCGTTAACGCTTCGCCTCCCGACGTTGCCGCACCGACGTCGATCAACGCGGCGGACCCCGTCGCCGAGCAGCCGACGGTCAGCGCCCAGGAATTCAGTGCCGCGTCCTCTCCGCGAGATAATAAGACCGCTTGGAGCCGAGCGGAACCCGACACCACTCTGAAGGAGCCGCCGATGCTGACCGTCGCCAGGAGGGAGATCATCTACAACATCAAGGACGAGCCCGTCGACTGCGAGGAGTTCAGCGGAGCCGATCCCCTGGACCTGACCGCCCCCAAGTCCCCCCAGGAGGCGGACAGACAGCAACCCGCGCGGCCGGAGCCGCTCGTCACCCCCGTCCAGGAACAGAGACCTCCTCCTCTGCAGCCGACCGTCCGACTGGAGCAGCTGCGCGTCGCCGGCCGGAAGAATAATAAGAAACCGGCGAAGAAGCGAAAGGGCGAGGGCCTCTCCGAGGAGCAGTACCGGGAGCGGGTGAGGCTCCGTAAACGGGAGGCCTCGAAGCGCTGGCTCCGGCAGCAGAGGGACCAGCTCGAGGGCAGGGTGCTGAGGATGCGCTGCGCGAGGAACTACTTCCCCGAGGAGGAGAGCGTCAAGAGCGAGAGGCGCCAAGACGATGAGTAATCGAGAGAGAAACTCGAGCGCGAGATATGCGGAGGCTTAGGGGGGGTATTGTCGCGAGTCTGGGATTGGACGAGGTTTCGGTTGGGAGGTTTGGCTGAGGATGACTGCCGGTAGACTTAGTTTTTTTAATTTTTTATATATAAATGAAATGTAAAGAAAATCTGGTTATTTATGAATAAAAGTGTAATTGTCTTGTATGATAAATAAAAAGCTTTTCCAATTCGACGAAACAAGCCATTTTCTCCCATCCGCACGTTAACCCAAGAAAGCTCCCGTCCGAAGCGGTTCCTCGGGGCGAGAAGCGCCCGCCACTCCAAGTTTTCGCGAAAGCGGTCACCTCCGAGGAGCCACTCTCTCTCTCTCTCTCTCCGCTGAATGGCGCGTTGATGAGCGACGCGCGGCGGCTTTTCATTATAACACACCGCGCGCGTCGCTCCAGTTTCGAGGGGATGAATTTTGAACGCGGCCCGCGTCCATTTCGCGGGCAGCTCTCGCCCTTAATTGGGTTTTCGGCGGGGGTAGTTCGATGGTGTATGTCGCACGAGATCGAAATCTGGTCGGAGGGAAAATTATATTTTTGGGGGTATATATAGGCCGCGGCTGATTTCGGGGAGAGATTTTCGAAGGTATGTAGGGCACAGGCGAATATGAGGAGAGGTAACTGCGGGTAATCACGTTACTTTGGGGTAAATTATATTGGTGTCTGAAACGATCTGAGAGTATCGTGATAAGTGTGAATTATTAAATCGGAATTTTGTGGTTAATAAATGTAAATTTAAGAAGTATGTTAATTTTTGGAGAGGGAAAAAAAACAAAAGCCGATGTAAGTTTCTTTTCTAAACAATATTGGTTGATATTGTTCTTGTCAATTTGGTCTTTGTCTAGTCCAATCGATTTATTAAATTTATTGATATTGATATTCTTATTGATTGATTTTCCCTCTTCGTTTTATAATTATCCCCTCTAATATTAATAACAACGTTTAACTACCTCAGATAAAATTTTATAACGTCAGTGTCAGTTTACGATTCACACTACTTAAGTAAACCTAAGTTTCGTATTTTTCTTCGTTAAAATTCAAACAAGTAGGAGCGTGAAACCAACATCTATCAAAACCTCAAGGTATGTTAATTTTTATTATTTAACTAATTCTTGTAATTTTTGTAGTTTTACGAGACATGCGATCCGTACTCGGATCGGTACGTTGAGGGGGACACGTGTTTGAACTTTTCGAGAACATTTTTTAACGTTGTATCCGGGGTTTTCAGATGGACTATCACGCGCCATCTAATTGTCAAAACGCGTTACTTTTTGGAAATAATTCTCGCAGCTTTTGATGTTACCGTTTGAGATGACAATGCAAAATGTATTCTCTACTTTATCGGCATTGCTGATTTTCGTTACGAAATTCAAATGGAAATTTAAATATATAACAGCAAATGTTATTCGGCAATAAATGATTAAAAGAGTGCAATATCTATAATCATCACATAAAGGGTAATAGTTATCTTCAGAAGATGAATACATTTTAATGCAATTATTTACTTTAAAATAACTGTTGGAAAGGATATTGCACAATGTGTAATATCAATAATGAAAAAGTAATTACTTGATTTTATGCTGAATTCAATTATTTATAAATGATAATAAATCAATTATCAGTTTATGTTGAAAAGGAAATTTACCATTTGATAATGAATGAAATACCTTTGAGATTGCAAAATAGGAGGTAGATTAATGACATAAAATATAATAATTTTGTCAATGCATTTTTAATATCTTTAAATATTACAACAGGGGAGTTAACGTATACAAGTTTACATAGGCTTTTAATACATTTAGGAACATCGTTTCTCGACGCAATTGGAAATACATGTTTTTCCTTCCGTTTTTAGTAAGAAGCTAATCACTTTCTACGATAGTATACGATTGACTCTTGGTTAATAATTTGCTGCTAATACAGAGAAAGCATTGCTTCATAAAGCTCCTACTAAATTTGACTCGTTTGACGATATTATCTGACTGCCATCGAGAAACTCTTCAAATCTGTTTGCTCCGTACAAACTTTGAAAATAGCATCAAGGCGTTGCATTTTATATATAACTAGTATTTTTTTAAACAAAACTATAAGAAAGGCAAGGCAAACCTTCTAACAAGTGTTTTGTTTGCCCATTGATAAACAAAGTATCTTATCTTGAAAATACTCCGTTTATTGGCATCATTTATAACTTAAGATTCATTCTTTGAAAAAAAATTCACTTTTTCACTCTATGTCGTTTGAGAAAAAAAAGATAATTTAGGGACATTGACGTAAAACTAGAAATCATTCGTGTTCCCGCATGTCTGAATTTGATTTTTTTTCTCTTTCTTTTCCGTTCCACTAGACGTACGCAGTGCGACGTAAGTACTCTAAAATTAAATTCAGTCTTTCGTGAACAAATTGCTCTCTCACACAATTCCTCGCTCATTCGTTCTACGAATATTGATTTTATTCTTTTCTCTATGTACATCTCAAAGGTGTGCGTTTTAATTGTTAAAAAAAAAAAAAAAAAATCATTATTTATAATTGTGAATGCTCAACAATGTAACGGATTTTATTACACAAGGTTCGAGCTAAGCTAAAATCACAGAAATATATTATTCCCATCGCATCTTCTAGCGCTGATCGACCGACCGAGCAAGAATAAGAAAAAAAAATGAAAACTGACGGGATCTATAAGCCACATAAGTAATACTCAAAGAATTCTCTCTTGCATCTCATTCGTTTAATCGAAGTAGAACAATATATACAACGTGTCGCTATATCTCCGAGAAATGTAAAGACTAAGAATCTACGAGTAGATTCTAACGCCTAATGACTATCACATATTTACAAGTATTAACGGTCGTCTCTTCTATATAAAAAAAAACGAACAAGAAAATTTTAAACCGTATAATATAAACAAATAATAATCATAAGGGCAACATCGCCAAGAAATCCGTACTCGTCGAAAAGCAAAAAGTCGCGCTCACGCAAGTATCATCAGGGTAAAAACTCACAATAAATTAACAATCACTTGTTCCAAAAATTCGTACAATATCCAATAAAAATAATCGATACAAGCATTTGAACGCCACTTAAAAACAGATCGAATAAACTGAAAAAAAAAGCAGGCTTGGAAGAATAATTCAAGGATAAAAACAGTATGAAATGCGCGCGCAGCGCGCTCCGCTTCGTTGCTCCGTATCTACCGCTGCTGCCGGCGGGTGATTTGAATTTCCTGGTTCGTGTCTTTCGAATCGAGCACGGCCCTCTTTATTTCTCCGGGGCCGTAAGCCAATTCTAAACGAGCTCGCGCTTGGCTTTCGTCTCCGCGTAGAATTGGGTCGGATCTTCCAGCGTAGAGTTGTTGCTGGTGTTCTTCGGGGTCGGCTGGTACTGTGAGGTCAGCATGTAGACTACCGCCTCGTAGGTAGCCATCATGATCGCGGTGTTCGGGATCTGGCGTATGAGCTGCGTTACCAGGCCGCGGTACAGTCCTCTGGGACCCTCCTCCGCAACTATCGTCGTGGTCGTCTGCCAGAAGCGCACGTACTTTGTGCCCTCCTCGCGCAGCCGTGTTCGCACCACTTCTGCAATGGGAAAATGAATGATCTCAGTAACGTTTAACCGATTTTTAAGAGAGCTTCCAAGTCATTTAGGGGGAGGTAGGTGTTTAAAGAGAATGGCAGTTTTCTCTTTGTAGTGCTCTTTTTTAAGTGAAGACGAAGGGCACTGGAGAGAGGCAGTCATTAATTTCGCAAGAAGCCAATGGAAACTAAAAAAAATATCCCCTTACATTAACAATAAACATTGGAAACTTTGAATTATCATTGATATTGGGTTATCAGAAGGAATTGACGCAAGTAATTTTCGTCAATATTTTTGTTGATTTTAAAAATTATAAATTTATCTATTGCTATTTTTATTTTGTAAACACAAAGTTGGATACTTCTGTTGAATATCGTAAATTACATTTTATTTGAAACGGAAGATTTACGAGCTCTAAAGAATGATTTAAGTGTCCTGTTTAATTACAGCTACAACCAACTAGTTTCCATTTTATTGATTCGCCTTTGATTTTCCTAGTTTACTTTGACAACGAATTATGTAAAACAAAGGCTTTATTTTCAGTGACAATAAAATTACTAAACACACCGTGTTTATTGAATAAATCGCCGACAATATAATAAACCAAGCTAAAATTAAAGCCGTTCAAGGCCCGTCCACCTCCCGAGCAATCAATGCCTTCAAAGTACACAACGTCCTGGAAACAATTTCCGCTCTCTCATCGTCCCAAATTAGAAAAAAAAAACGAACCCCCGAAGCCGCGAGTCCAGATAAAAATTCTCTGGATCTTTTTTTTATTTTCAGCAAGGAGGCGCGCGCATCACGTGCCGCGCACGCGAACAACGCGGTGAATTTCCGATAAGGCGATCGCGCGCGCCGATACGATTTACTGCGTCGTCGTCGTCGAGTAACGCATGCACAATTTAAGCGACGAACGAGCCCGCGGAAGGGAGAAAAATTCCTCTGTCAAAACAAGACGCGTCCGATATCGAGTTGCCTCTCGACGTAAATCATCCGGGATACGAAGAACCGACGTATACCTTAGTGCCAGAAGCGTGTTCTCGTCGTGCTCGAGCGGCGTTTGGATTCTTCTTATGTTGTGCGTCGTTGCAGATAAGCGAATCGATATGCGGAATCCTTTCGCGAGGGCAAGGAAATGTACCTCGAGTTTCTTTTCTGTTTCGAGGACGCTTTTCGGATTAAGCTCTTGCGTTGTTTAATTCGAAATACATTGCTCGAATTGAAATTAATTCCGCTGCGAGACAAAAACAGCGAAAATAATCCGTGACTTCGAGCCGAAATCGATAAATCTTCTCCGAGGTGCGCCCCGATATCCGAACGTTACGCAATGCGCCTCCGCTCGGCTTTTGCGAAGCCGACTCCGCTTTGGACGGCGACCAAGAAGGAAGGTTGTAGAACCGAACCGAATTTAAGAGCCGCCGGCTGTTAAGAAATTGGCACGGAGGCGATTGTCCTGAGTGGAGTCGAGCGCGCCAAGAAAAGCCGCGCGTCTTTTTATACTCCCGAGACGACGGGACTTTGTGTGTTTGGGAACTTTTTAATGAGTTTGTTTCTATTTGATTGCGAATTTTCTGGCTTGGAAAGAGCATTCGGCGAGGAAAGCTGAGACGAATGTATGGCTCAGGCAGCGATTTACTTTTTATGCAATATTTAGTTTCGCTTAATACAAATACCTTATAGTTAATTTACCGAAAATAGTAGTAGAATTTCAATTTTTTCTGTTATACAAAAAAATCAATACTAGTATTATTAAATTGAAATTTTTCTAACGGAAACGATAAATATAACAAAAACCTTTTGAGTAGGCGCTTGATTGAATAAAAAAAAATGAGAATACAATTTATTTTAAAAATAAGTCATTGATATTTTTAAACAGCACGAGTGCATCGAGGGTGCAGAGAAATAAATAAACTTTAAGCGTTATAATTCAGTGATCGATAAAAATCGTTTAAATCCAGAAGCATCGACGCAACACCGTTCAGCCAACTGCCCCCCTAAAAATCTTCGGCGTCCATTACCATGCGGATAAGCGATGCAGGAGGCGACGGTCTTGGAGAGGGCGCCGGCGCCCATGAACTCGATGAAGTCCCGCGAGGTCTTGGTGTTCTCGTCGTTGAGGCTGACTTTCGTGTGATACGTGACCAGCCACGCCTTGATCGCCTCGTAGATGACGAAGTGTACGACCGTCTCGCTGATGCCGACGTACGAGGCGACGATCCCCTTGTAGAAGCCCATCACGCCCTGTGAACAGAGGTAATGTAAGTCGGTGCCTTTAAATCTGGTAATCCGATGAAAAAAAAGAAACGGTGACATTGCTCTTCGCTCCGAGGCGCTGAACCGCCTCGCAGACGTCTTTTAATGGAGTTAAATTGACTCGAGGCGCGACAGGCGGCTGCTCGCCCTGCAATGACCGGCTAATCTCTCTCTCTCTCTCTCTCTCTCTCTCTCTCTGTCTCTCCATTGATCGTCGGCTCTCTTTGCAAATATGCTTCATTCACGCGCGACTATTAAAAAGAACGGCTATCGTCGGCTCTATGCTCTAAGTTTCAACGGATTTTATCGCGCGGAAGAAAGTGATTCAGCGGGAAGTGTTTTTTTTTATTGCGTTGATAATTATTACGAGGACGGAACTAAAAATGTAAAATAATATGTCGTAAAAGGCTAATTTCCATCTATCCGCGTTAATTTAAAATTTTGATGCTTTTAGACGTCGAAACAACTAAATTGCTCTCGTTTAATCAACGCGTAAACCGTTGCGAAAACGCTCAATTCACAGCATTATTATTCGAGCCAGCCGTTGAATTAGTTTTCCGCGCGAATAAGCTTTTTACCGCCGAGCAAATTGTAAAACGCAAACGATTTCCTTACCTCGCCGGTCAATCTTTTCCAATCTCGAAAAAAAAGAAAAAAAAAACATTAAACCCGCCGTGCAATCACGCATAAATTCACTTGTTTACTAAGGCACTCTGTTTTCCCGGCTATTTCGAGTCGCGATTGCTATTTGCAGCTGCAATTCGCCGATTTAGACGCTCGGCTCGTGGCCGACCGCCAAAAAGTATTTGGGCTTCGGATCGGAATTAAAAAAAAACAACAAACTCGAGCTTTATAAAGAGAATTAATTTTCGAGAATATCCGGCTCTTTATATTTCTTTCTTTGTTTTGCCGCTCTCGTTTCCATTTGCGATCTCGAATTTTTCCTTTGAAAACATACTCGCGACGTATCCGAATCGGATCGGTTTTCTCGGCGTCCGACTTACGTCCGACTTCCTACCTGCTATTTATACGCGTTCTAAGGCGCAAGATAGTAACAATTGCCGTTCTTACCGACTCCTGATATATCTTTCGCACGAAGTCGAGGACGCCCCTTTTGTCTGTGTGGTGACTGAGCTGCAGCCTCGTTTTTACGAACCAAATCGGGTTCGTTAACGTGCACGAGACGAAACCTAGAACAACAAGCAAAACAAAGATTTCAGCGATTCCTGTCGCGCTTTGTGGACGTTGGAGGTTAATGAGGAGATCGATGGAAAGATTTTGCGCATTGGGTTATTGAAAAGAGTTTTTTGTGCACCGGGAAATTAGGAAAATTGCTTAAAGTCGTCAAATATGTTTTGTTGTCGTGCACTTACTTATCTAGAACGTTAAATAATTTATTTTTTTTCTTATCTTAATGAGAAATAACGGTTTACGTAATTACTTAGATAATAAACTCGAGCGACATAAATATTCATACATAATTCTGTTGTTTGCCAACAGAGCAATTAAAAAAGCTTTTTAACGGCTGCTTTAACAGCGGGGCAGTCGCGCGAAACTACTTTACTTCCAAGGCCTCAAATCACTCTCCCGCACCGTCGTTCGCACTCGCGAGAGTGAATTCAAACCGCAGACGGTACAATAATCACCTAAACGAATTCGTACTCCGTCTTCTGCTCCATTCAACCCTCCGTCGATGCGACGTCATTTCTCGCCCCATCGAACCCTCCCCCGCGGAATACACATCTATCGCGCGAAACAAAACCGCGACTTCGTCCCACTGCGACAACGAGCGACGACCCCCCCGTCTTCATCGATCGTAAAAGCCTCGTCGGGAAAAAAGAGACTCGGTCAAGCACAGGACGCAGCAGCAGACGTCGCGGCGGCTGCGCGAAAAAAAATAAATAAATAATCCGACCCAGTTCGGGAAGACCCGGGGCATTGTCCTCTCGGTGTGTATACGTAATAACCGCGCGCGAGCCTCCCGTCGCGCGGTATATAATTCGATTGAGCTCTCGCGCGCGCGGACGAGGCTGACGATGATTCTCGGCGCGGAATTGACGCGGGAATTCGGGTTGGGAGAGGGAGGGCGGACGAAATTTGAAGGTTAATTTTTGAGCGAGCGCAATTTTTTACGCGGAGAAATGTTGCAAGGCATTTCGGCGTTTTCGCAGCCTCTTACCAAATTATTGCAAGACCTTGCGTAAACGTAAACCTGGCTGCAGTATTATTCGATTCTAGGGCTGCAATACGATTTCGAACGCAAACGCGCTCGAAGTGTATCTCGAGATAAATTTCAGAGTAATAAGCGCAGGAAGATCCTCAACGCCGCGCTCGCCTATTATAAAAAAAAAAAAAGCAGTCGACGCGGTGATTTTCTCCCAAGACGAGGAATGTAGGTCAAACTCCCGTCGGGGGTAACTCCGCGCCGCTTGCCGCGCATCGCGCTCCGCTTTTAATGCAAGACTCTCTCTCTGCGTAGTGCCGCACCGCGCATTAATGAAAAACCCGGGGAAAATATCACGTCGTCTGTGGAGGGGATGCAGATGTTCAGGTACAACTCTTGCACCTATTGATTAAACAGTGCCTGGAGTTATTGCGTTCGACGATGCGGGAGAGATTAAAATTACTTTCTCCTCTGTTTTCGCGGATGTTAAAAAGTCTCGCGAAGCAAATAATATATTGTTTCGGAAATTTACCGCGTTTTCCTGCCTAAAAAGCTCGGGACCAGCCGCAACGACGCCCGTCGACTCTAATTTTACCACCAACAAAATCTTCTCCCGAGATCCTTTATTTTCCCCAGACGAGCGACGGAGGAGGAAAAAGTTTTTACGGCCGCGCTCGACGAGATCGCGCCTCTATTTCAGTCTTCCCTAAGCAACTTCCTGCAAACGCGCACTATTCGCGTCCGCGAGCGGCGCAGATAAAAGCACTCGAAAACTCGGCGCTCGAAAGCCAATCGCGCACGAGGAATTTCGCAGTGCGACGGCTTGTTTTCGCGATAAGACGCCGAGGAGCAAAAAAAGAGGTCGATGCTCGGGGCGTTTGTGAGCTAAGCAGGAAAGAAAGAAAAAAAAGCAAAAAAAAACTCGTTTTCCTTGGCGGGCCAATTGCGCGTAGAGCCTTCGTCGATGGGGGACAAATATTGGCGCGCGAAGGAAAAATGTGTGCCGTATAAGAGTCCGAGGTGTTTATTTTTGAGTTCGGGTTTGTTTTTATGAGGCGTCTGCGTCCTCGATAATTGTTCGCGGAGTCAAGTCATTTGCATCCAATGGCGGCGATTCGTTTGTCGAAGATTGGAGATAAAGTTGGTGGGAAAAGCAAAATTGTTGTTCTAGTTAATTCTAGTTTTTTTTGCTTGGGGTAGTTTGTTGATTACGCAGAAATATATTTAGTTCTATGAAAATAATTTCAGAATTTCATGATACGATGAACTTGTACTCGAATAATTTTTATGCATATGCAGTAGGACCAGTCATTAGAGTGACACTTAATTTTGCCACTTGAGAAAGAAGGAAAACATGTTTTGACTAAAAAGTTTTGCATGTTAACGGAAAAAAAAATTACCCGAGCCAAGGACTGCCGGCTTTCCCGTCATGCAATCTTAAAGAAGTGCTACGCTGAGTTTAGATGGTGCCGATAATGCTGAACGAAATTCACTGCCTTGGATCATCCAGAAGTCAACGCGTTCTCTGTAGAAACAGCAGTGTATTGGTAATTCGGAGCGTGTTTTGGCTTTGTTTCAGCTTCCGTTCGTAAGAACTCGTGAGACATGCATCCATTAGGCAGTCTGCAGTGCAGCTGCAAGCTGGCAAAACTTTTGGCCGTCAAGATTACGATGACTGTTTGGAGAAATGAAAAACAATAACTGCGCGAATATTGTGTTACACTTTATCAAAGAGATTCGAGGAGATCAAGAATAAAATGACGACACTTGAAGAAGAAACAATCTTTCGTAATAACAACGTACTGGCACACCCAAACAGTACTCTTCAAAGGGTATCAGAACGTATCGAAACGTTAGAGGAGCGGTAGAAGAAGTGCGTTTCGCTTGAAATAGATGTTATGTTGAATAAAAACGACGTCGCGTACAAAAATTATTTATTTCATTTGTAAGCGGCGAATTTTAACCTTGTACAGTATATATGCATAGTAAATTGAAAGTTGAATAAAATATCCAAAATGACGAAACTATAAATTTATGTTTGAATAATTTGAAACATTGAAATTTCTCGTTTATAAAAATAAATGAAAAATAATAACTTCATTTAGCAAAATGATTAAACAATTAATTTTTTAATAAACGCAAAGGATCCAAACGCAAGTTTCTGGAAATAATTGAATTTTCAAAGAAACTCATTATGTTAATACATGTTATTTCCATGACGACGCAGCATTTCGTTTCATTTTCATTCCTTCGTTTCAGCAATATCATTTTTCCGAAAAAAAGCTCCACTAAAAGGCACCTGCCTTCTATTTCCGCAGAATAAGCCCACAGCCGCCTTTCGTAAACAACAACTCGGCAGCTTCCGCGCATGAGCATACACGTGCGGGCAACAACAATGGTGGCGTTAGCGGAAGCCCGTCCGTCGACTTCTCACGCCCCAAACTCTTCCTGCCGAGTACATCAGCCCAAAGCGAGCGCCTAAAACGCAAGGCGCTCCCTGCCTCCGTCTCGAGTTTCGCAGCAGTGTTTTCTCGCGCTGCTCGCCGTGCGAATATTGTTCTCGAGACCTCGAGAGGGCTTCGCCACTACTGTTTGTGTGCGAAGAGTTCGACGTGCGCGCGCGCTTGCGCACACCGCCAGACGTGCGCCACGAAAGCATCGACGGACTGGTAGCGAGGAGGGGCGACGCTGGGGAGCGGAGGAGAGCGTCTCGCTCACTCTGTTCTGAGCGACGAAACCGACTCGATCGATTTTCGAGTTTTGCAAAATCCGGCTTGTCTGCCTTCCGAAATAGTGATTTGAGTTTGGACCGTCTATTGGGGGACGAGTTTTCGAAGCCGACTGCCTTCGCCGAGTACGAAGTCGCTGGAGTGCTGCATTCGCTGTTAACGATTTTAATTTGCGATTGTTTTGCAACGTGATAAATCAGTTACGTCACGTGCTGTGTTGTCACTTGTCAACGTAAGCAGCTGGTGGTTGAAAGGAGATCTGCGAGGATTCGTTGCAGAGGAGGCGGAGAATTCCTTGGTACCTTAAACCTAACCTACAAAACGGTTCAAGCCCTCCCTGATATATAAAAGAGTGCGGAAATCTGCATGCGTGAACGTATCCTCTCGGCTTATTTAAAGTGGATTCAAGTGGATAGTTGCAACAATCTGTCAGCGATGTGTTATAGTGATGTATGCTGAGTCAACCTAATTCAGTTAAGCTTTGAATACATGTAAAGGAGGATGCATTTGCAGTGCAATAGTTGAAGAAAATTGTTTGACATCTTTCAGCTCGATGAAAATAAGAAATAAAAGACTCATAGCTTATAACAGAAATATAATGAGGTGATGCTTGCCATGAGGAATAAAACTATTACTTTTGTATTTTTATCAGTTTTGTTATGGGCAACTGTCACTTACTTCTTGATTTTTTATCCATCATCAATTGTGGATAATCAGAAGTCTGAGTTTAGAACAAAACTTAAGAAGCTTGAAGATGAAGTGAGCCAGTTGATAATATCAAACAATATACTTTTGCATAAATTGAGGACAAACGAGATACAAATAGATGAAGAAAATCCATCGAAAACAACTACAATTCTCAAGAGTGCAGACAAGCCCGATAACACTGTTGAAAAAAATGAAGATACTCCAAATGCACTGCAACAACTATCTAACAATTATACAGACTGGCTAAAAAATTTAGATGTTAATTTATTCAAAACTCTTGGTTCATACAACAATGTTAATCCTGATTCTCCAGTAATAGCAGTACTAGTTATTTCTTGTAATCGAGTAACTGTTCGAAGATGTATTGATCAGTTGATTAGATTTAGACCAAGCATAGAGCAATTTCCTATCATAGTTTCTCAAGATTGCCAAGACCAGCAGACGTCAGAGGTTATTAAAAGTTATGGAGATAAGATTTCTCATATTCAGCAACCTGATCAAAGTGATATAGAAGTGCCACCAAGAGAAAAGAAATTTAAAGGTTATTTTAAAATAGCTAGACATTACGGCTGGGCCTTAAATCAAATTTTTTTCAAGTTTGGTTTTGACACAGCAATTGTCGTTGAAGACGATTTAGATGTAGCTCCAGATTTCTTTGAATACTTCCTGGGTACCCACTCAGTTCTCATTGAAGACCCTTCCCTATGGTGTGTATCAGCCTGGAATGATAATGGCAAAGCAGACTTGATCGACCTCAAGAGTCCTCACTTGCTGTACAGAACAGACTTTTTCCCCGGCTTAGGCTGGATGCTTACAAAGAAGCTATGGAAAGAACTGTCCCCAAAGTGGCCGAAATCCTACTGGGACGACTGGATTCGCGAGCCCGAACAGAGAAAGAACCGCACCTGTATACGACCAGAAATCTCGCGCACCCGGACTTTCGGCAAAATCGGTGTGAGCAACGGGCTGTTTTTCGAGAAACACTTGCAATTTATAAAGCTTAACGAGCAATATGTGCCTTTTACAAAGATGAATTTAACCTACTTATTAAAGAAGAACTACGACACCGCGTTCTTCAACGAGGTCTACAAGGCAGAACTCGTTACGTCCGCAGATCTGAAAAAAGGCAAACTGAGTTCCACTGCAGGACCGGTGAGGATACCATATTACACGAGTCAGTCCTACAAGAGCACCGCGAGGATGTTGGGCCTGATGGACGACTTCAAGAGCGGCATTCCGAGGACCGGATACGGAGGCGTCGTTAGTTTCTTTTACAACGGGCGAAGAGCGTATTTGGCACCTTCCAAGAGGACACCGCCGCAAACTTCCGACTGACTTTTCGTTTCGGCTGCTTTGCTCGACACGTGGCGTTCGCTCCGTGTATCGATAGCCGTTTTTTCCTTGACAGCATTTTCGAACCCGGTAATTATGCACTCGGTTATGCATTGAAACCTTTTTTTGTACTTTTATACAGGCGCTATCGGTACACGTCGAAGCGAATCCCAAGCTGTCGCTTAGAGAGGGTATATATTTTTAGTTTGTTCGACAGCACAATGGTACTACTGCAACTCGCGGGCTTCGTTTGAATTGTTGCGATCGAATTGTTGTTGTTAAATGAAATTTGTTGCTGAATCGAAAATAAACCAATCAATTGACTGCTGCGTCTTGGTTGTTTCGTAGCGAAAACGATAAATGATATTACTACGCACACTTGTTAGAAGTTCTTCGCGAGAGCGAAAATGAGAATATTTATTGTCTAGAGTATATTTGAGTTAATGATAATAGTACCTAATACCATCAGAAGCTTTTTTACAATAAGTTCATTCAATTAGATTTGTGTAGGAGCGATTAGTTGTAAATATAATTCGTGTATAAAAATGTACATTTAATTTCGCTGCTCCTTAACATTTCTCTCGCGAAATGGCAATTTTTGTATTTTATTATCCTGTTAGATTAGAAAGTGGCCATTCTAATAAAACAATTTATTGGCCAGTAAATAGATGTATAAGGATAAGCTATATGTGGCCAGTCTCTAGTCCAAAATAAAGTTCTGTGGTCTTATTTCTAAAAGGATAGTATTTTCTAACTAGGCAGCTTAGAAATTTAATTTTTATAACAACATTAAATGAAATAGATTTTCATGAGTATACCTTTCCAATAAATGTCGCTCTTGATTTAATGGGCCTTCTTTAATGGTAGAGTTTTAATGTTTACGTTGATTTGCATGAATTAATTACATATTTTATGGACTTTGATAATTGTTTTGCTTTTATTTTATCATCAAGCCTTTATACGAGGAAAATTAGATTTTTGTAAAACATATACGAACGATTCTTCCAATTAAATTAGCGTTTTACGATAATTTAGAGATTTTTCATTTCTAGCTACTTCTCTTTTACATAAATGAAACCTTTTTGTAAAATCACGGTTCTTTGAAGTCCTCGACCGAAGACTTAGAAAAAAATTCGAAAACAAGATTAAAAAGCACTTGATTAATGACCTTAAGATCGATAGCGTAATTCATCATTTTTAATAGCAAAGCTTACTAATTCACTTATTAAAATTTAACACTTAACAGATAATTCTCTTCGACTAATTCCTCTAAACAACTGTTTATGTAAATAAACACTGTACATAGACTAAATTTTCGTGCATTCGCAATAAAAAAAAAACTCGAAAACCATCCAGGCCGGGAACTAAAAGCGAAAAAAATTACTCGAGCCGAAAAGAGACCTCGGCCGCTCGACTCGTTACCTCCCTCGGCACTGCTTCGACGCTCTCTTCGGGGGCGCGCAAATAGTTTGTGAAATCTCTCTTCCTCTCCCGCTGCTCGCGTTATCTTGTAAGCCCGTTATCATTAACGTGTCCACGCTTCGAGAGCGCTGCGATAAGAGGCAACGAGGGGGTTTATCTAATCTGCGACTCGCGGCGTCGAGGCGCACCACCGCGAGATCTTTCGATATTGCCTCAATTAATCATTTTCGAGCGCCGTCGATCGGTCGTAATGATAAGGATCGCACGGCGTTATGCACTCGAGATTTTCAGGCGCGTTCTGTATTAGCTGCGATTGTTTTACTGGTTAGTTTTATTGGTATTTTGGTTCTACTGGTTAGAATTGTAGTCGAATGCGTATCGATGGTATTAATTTGTTTAATTTAAGGAGGAGATATAGTGAATCTTTTGATTACCAAAGAACTCTCTTATTTATTGTTTCCTGACATCTTTCGTTTATAAATAAATATTGGATGGTATTGTACCAGTGTCTTTGATTGTAAATAAGAGAGGTGGAAATTCACATATTTATTAAAATTATCAATTTGTCCAAATTGGAAATTTTAATAAATATGTGAATTTCCACCAAATTAATAAAACTTCTTTTTCAACAGCAGAATCTGTTAGAAAAATTATTATTATACCAATGTAATGGTGAAAAAAAAGAATTAAAATTATTTTTAAAAGATTTATATACGACTTTATCCGCTCTTATTAATTATGTACAAATTGGAAATTTTAATGAATATACGTCTTTTCCTCTTCAGAAGACAGTAAATAAGAGAGTTCCCAGAATGAACCTAATTATTAGCCTGTTGCGGAAGAAACTTTAAAAATGTTATTCGACGGTGATATCTGTAACGTTGAAGTAAAATATAAAATCGGACGCAAGTTGTTCTTCGTATGCCAATTATTGTTCTGAAACTGCATTATCCGAGAGGACATTGGAGTGTGCTAAGAGAATTTTGCATTTACTTCGCCGAGCGTTTTCGCAATATCCAGTTGCAAGGCAACTTTTACTTTTCGACTTTGAATTTTTTTACAATAATATAAAACGTTTAGCTCTAAGACATACAGCTCGAATGAGAAGGTAAATAAGGCCGCAGAGTAACGTAGCGAGTTATATTCGTAAGATTGTAAACGCCCTATATCGTTTCATATGCAGACACTGTATTATGAATTCTGTTAATAATTTTCTAAAGCGTTCGAAGCGACTGTAATATATTGTTTATAGAAGAGGATATTCATAAAATAAAACTTTAATTTTAAAACCTAAACTTCTTCTTCCACCCTCGCCACGGTCGAGCGGCGCGTCCGATCCCCTCGGAAACGATGCAGAAACGTGCGCGCGACACTCGACGACACGCGCCGCCTCGGTTCCCCGGTTGGTAAACAAAGTGAGAGGCGGTCGCCGACTGGAGGCTTTCGTAATAACGGAGAGCTGTGAAAGCGCATATTTTTCGTCGCGCGCCGGTTCTTGTTGTCGTCGGCTTTTGGGTGTTCGGCTGTGAGACGTTCGTTTTGCGGTTTTGGAGTCACGTAATTCGGCGGATAAAAGTTATTCAATCGGATTTGATTAGCCAATTTGAAGGATGACGAGGGAAAATTGATAAAATGCTCTCGGGAATTTGCAAATAAGGCAAATTATTGTTGATTCTTACAATTTATTTCCGATATTCAGACGAGACGTCCAATTTTTCATTCTAATTCTCTTTACAAAAAAATACGTTTTTTTTAACAGATGTTCGACACCGTTTAAAACGCCTCGCTCGAAACTCGCGGAAAAGCGCACAATCGCCGGCACCGAAGGCGCAGAAGCGCGCATAAATCACGGGAACAAAAGCCGCGCGGCGGCTCACCGCGGCTCGAATCTGCGTATTACACATCCCGATGATTTACGAAAAGTTCAAACACCTCTGAATCGCGGCGCCGTAAATCGTCCGTCGGCCGGGGGGAAAAAGACACCGGAAAAAAACTGGAGCAGCGGGAAAACAGTTTTCCGCGGGGCGCAGCTGGCAAGAGGATCGCGGCGAGATGCTGCTTCGAATTAATAAGCCGCTGGCTGCGAGGTGCGTGTGTCTCTCGGTGCACTCGTGCGTGCATATGCGAGACACTATTTTCAATGCTCGGTTTGATTGGTCGGAAAACCTGCTCTCGGCGCCCGTAAATTAACGTCGGGAAGAGTGTTTAACGTCTGCGGAGGAGATTGTGGAAGTTGCAGCTTTTCTTTTTTTTAAAACTGCTTCTGACTGTAGGCTTACGAATTGTTTTTCACGAGCGTTCAAATGTTTTTATTTATCAATACCGCGGCGGCGCGCTAAAAAAAAAACTTCCAACGCCGCTTCGTCACTCCCCGGCAAACGAACCAGATCGTTCCTAAAAAGCATATACACCGCTCGCGCGCAACCTGCAACGATCGAAAAGCACTCTCATTACAACAGAGTGAGAGAGAGAGAGAGAGCGAGAGCACCGAGGTCTTTTCCGCGCGGCGAAAAACGTCGACCCACGCTAATAAAGTCAGTCCGCGGCGGCTTCAAGGACGCGAGCGTCGCTCGTTGTAAACACGTTGCTCGCCGGCTAGACTAAAAATAGGCGCGCGCGTTTTTCTCTCTCTCGCGCGGCGTGCAGCCTGCACGCCCGGCCACCGCCGCGCGCGTTCATTGATAGGGTTACGTGCACACTGCAGCGCGGAGAGCCGCTTAATTTGTTTACGATGTCGGAACGCCGGGCGATTCCTTCGACTTTCGGTCGGAATCGTTTTGAATTTTTTATATTGGTTGAGTTTGTGATTAATATTGCTCTGTGAATTACAGGTGAATTTGTCTTCGGTTCTTTGTCGAAAAAGTATTGCCCTCCGGCGATCGATTTAATTTTTTTTCGCGCATCTGCGTCGCCGCGATACGAGATTCGAACAAAAACTTATTTATACAAAAGATTAATTTAATAGTCGAGTATGTTTGTTTAAACTTTTGACCCCACATTTGCTTTCAATTTAATTAACAACTCAGTTTCTTTTTGCCGCTCGGGATAAGTTTTTGCCGAAAACTTATTTATAACGAACGTGAATCGACGTTAAAAAAAAAATCGTTAAATCCGCAAAAAAGAGCCTCAATCGTATCTTACGTGTAATCCGCGCGTTGTATCAATCACCGTTTCCCTCCCGACCCGACGGCGAAAAAACAAACTGCGCTCTCAAATTAAAAAGTAGGCCGCTTCTATATGTATAAGAGAGTCAACTACGTGACTCCCGGCATGAATTCATCTTGGAAGGTATACAATAATCTCCAAGTGGAACGACGCCTCCTTTCATCCGGACGACCTGCCCACATCGTCCAAGATCGATCCCACACCAATATATATACCGCCGACACGATTCACTGTATACGATAATAAAGCGATAATTGAAAATACGCAGCGGAGTGCAATTACTCGCGAATTAACTCGGAGCTCGTAAATATATATACAATCGCGGCGCGCGCGGCTTTCGACCTGACTCATCGCGCGCGACTTCGTTTCGGAACTCGGTGAAAATAAATGCGGTGTATTTTAATTTTATTTACCGCAGTCGGTGAATACCTGAATCGAGTGCGCCGCACGGTATAATGTATGTATTCGATCGCCTCGGCAGCGAAACGTGCTCGACTCGTGGCGCGAGCGCCGGGAGAAGTGGGGGGTCGAAAAAAAAGAGAGAAAATGTGACGATTGTCTCGCTTTGACGAGGATAAATTGTTGTTATCGCCGCGGTGCAGCGATGTAATCTGCGAGGCGATTAGAAGCGTAATGTGCCGAGATAAAGGCCGTTTACTCGGGAGGCGCTGCGGGAATTTCTTCGAATAATAATTGTGCCTCGGGTTACTTTTGGAATTTTTAAAGATGTGAGAATATCGCGGTGTGTACGTCGGTAGTTGATGCGATTTCGCGTGTATTGACACTGATAAGGATTAATTGAAGTGTTTAATTTTCAATGATTGCTCGGCAAACCGGATTTTTACGACGTACAATAATTTGTTGTTGAAGCAAAAATAATAACGCGATTATGATGTAACCGCGACTGGTGCATAGGTATTCGGAGCTATCGAATCTGCGCAGTAAAATGTGTCACTATCTTGAAAAATAAATTTCTAATTATAGAGCGAGTAATCTGCAAATGTGTACTACATCATTGAGATTGTAAAAGCTCTTTAATTTAACATCAATATTTATAGTTCCTCGGCGATCTCGTCAAGCTTTTATAAATTTTTTACAATAGTAAAAAGACTTTCTTCAAACATTTTTAATTACAACAAAACAAGTAAACAATATCGAAAAACCTCTCCGCGCCTAACCTAAAAACCTCCAAAAAAACCTGTCATCCGAACACTCCCCGGCGCAAAAGCGACGTCGTCGAGTCGTGAGAAAACTTGGACGTCGGCGGCTCCCCCGCGACGAATTATACATCGTCGTCCCATCGGGCGAGAGGAGAGAGAGAGCCCCGCGAGGTCAGAGAGCTCGCAAATTATTTTTCTTGCCTCAAAGAGAGAGCACGTTATCGGCACATGCTCACCGCGATAACGAGAGAGCTTCTGCCCGAGGAGACGGGGAGGCGCTCTGCGCTTAAACAAATTGTCGGATGATCGATGGGGCACGCTGCGCTCGTTTTTTTTTTTTTTTTTTAATTTATTCGAGGAGGATTCCAATTGGGGGAGGGTTGATGATCGATGCGGCAATTAAGTCGTTCGCGGGAGAGGGAAGATAAGAGGTGGATTTGTGAGAGAGAGAGAAAAATAGATGTTGCGAGTATGGAAGTGAATCAATTGGATATTAGCAACTTCGTCGATTTCTTTTGCAAATTAATGGCTCGCTGGCTTGTTGTCAATGGAACGGTGCACTTTTTTATAAATGCTCGGAAATGTTTTTTTTTTTTAGAGCTCCTATAATTTTGAAGCAAAAGTTAGAATTGGGGGAAAGCGAAAGAAAGGTGGACTGATATGACTAATATGGCGTTAACGTATATTTATTTAGCGCTTGATTAATTCGTAATCTCCTCTAAAATAACGCGTTTAATATGACGGTATTTTATCAGCCGTACGTAAAAGTTACTCAAGCACCAGATAAGCAACAACGTAGAAAGTAATGAGTTTCACAATTCTAATTACACTGTATATTGAAAATCATTAAAATACCAGCCTACCGCCGATAAATATCCGCCGCGATTACAATTGTTCCGAGCGGCGTTGTGAATGTAAATATTGCAGCTAAGTGAATCTCGCTCCGAGCACATTTACAAAATACAACGATTATTTTTAAATTCGCGATTAGAGAATATACATTATTGATACTCGGGCCCGATATGCGCCGTTTCAAAGAGCTAAAAATGAATATCGCGCTATTATGTAATCCGAGCTGAACATTCTCCTTTTCGCTGAAACCGACAAACTACGAAAATATGCGCGCTCGACACCGTCATTTTCTATCGTAATTAAAAAAAAAAAAAAAAAAAATTTTCGCTTTGTTTTTGTTTTTTTTTTTCATTACAACGTCCGCCGTCGGCACCGGTTATTTGCAAGGTTTCATTCACGAAAGCGCATTTCCCAACGCGCCTCGGAGACACGTACGGATATATTCTTCGAGGGGGATTCTTATACGCTCTTAGTCATTTAATCGCTTGCAAAACAAAATTTCTACGCGTCACAATGCAATGACTCCTTTTTTACTCGAAGATGTAATTTCTTACATTTCGAAATTATCGAGCGACCCGCGGCGCAATAGTTGCTCTTGTAAGCTTTTAACTGACGAAAGGCGTTTTTTTTTTCAATAAAAAGTACTCTATTTTTTTTAATTATACCAATTAAGGAATTGACGAAAACTGAATCAAGTTTGAAAAGTATTTGATTACTTTCATAGAAAACTTTTTTACTGCGAGATATAAAAGTTTTCGCAAAAACTTAATCGTACTACACTTTATCTCCACGTCTAATATAACAAACAATCGTTCCCGCGAAAAGTTAAAAAAAAACAAAACCAATCTAAAGCTCCCCCGGCGATCAGTCCCCGTCCGTCTCGATCTTCCCGCGCCTCGCATATAAGCCCCTCTCGAATGACGCAGCGCCATATGGCGCGATTCCTCCTCCCGAGCCGCAGCCTGGTTATCCCGTGCAGAAAAAGTTCCAGCGCGTGTCGCCGCGAGCCGAGCGAAAGAATGAAACGCCCGAGAAACAAGACAGAGAAGAAGCGACAGATACACAGACCAGAGATCAGAGTGCATCTTCCCGCGCGGCTCTCCCGACACCCAGCAGCGGCTCGCTCTCGCAGTGTATTAGGGGCCGAGATAGCACCCGAGTGACGCGCGAGACGACCCAGACTTATCGCTTATCTCTCGACCGCGCTTCTCGCATAATAATCCCCCGATTGCGGAAATTATTAATAAATCGCCGCTCCGCGACGCGGAGAGATCGAGAGAAAGCGGCGCGCGAGCGCAAATATATCCGGGGCTGGACTTTGGACAGCTGTGGTGCTCCTCTCCTTTTTTCGGCCCCGGACGTACACAATGCTCGACGTTTAATATTGCTAATACTTCCAAGTGCGCTTATCTCCTGGTTATTGAATGGGCCCCCGCGATAAGTGCTTTGTTGTTGGCCAAATTAAATACCGCGCGCGCGAGGAGGGAGAGTATATATTTTTTTGCGAGGGAGCCCGATAAAGTCCGCTAATTTCGAGACTGATGTATAAACGCCGCGGGAAGAGGCGGCTGATACCGAGTCGAAAATAATAATTGATAAACTCTCGCGGGGGGGTCCGACAGCGGGGAGGGAATGTATATTATCCTGCTTCGTTGGGAAGAAATCGACGCGCGTCGCTTTTGCGGATCTTGCGTTTCCGTCGCGCGGAGGCTTTTGGATCGGATCCACGTGACAGTTGACGGTGCAGTCGTTCTCCGCGTTATAATGAGGTAACCCGCGGCGAATTCGAGACCGTCGGTGTAAAATTAGATCGCGGTATTGATGGACTGACATCAGGGGAGAGGAGGCGTCAGTCGGTCAGATTATTTTGATAAATAAACGACGCGAAGACGCGATCGGCGATAAAAACAGGAATGCCTCGAATTAAATATACAGAGGCGTCGTCGGCGTCTTGAATAACAAAAATAAGAGGAGAAATGTAGGTTACCGAGTGCTCGTATCGGGTTTAAATACACCTGGATTATTTTTGTAAAACTATTTTGGAGTAAATGCAGCATATATACACCGAGAAAAAATTTTTTTGAAATCAAAGAAAACTTCATTGCGGACAATGGGTTAAATATTTTTTTGATTTAAAAGAAGAAAGGTTCTTTAAAAAAAGAAAATTTCTTTCCATTAAAAAAGGGGTTTCTTTGAATTAAAGAATATTTTCTTTAAATGAAAAAAATATTTAACCGATTTCCCGCAATGAAGCTTTCTTTGATTTCAAGAAATTTTTATCTCCTTGTACTTTTTGTGACTTGAAGCTGTCGGCGCACAAAAGGCGAATAAGTATCTTTTAAAAAAATTTAAATCTCGCTCGACTAAGCCACTTCCCTTCAAGCGTTCATTATCGCGCCGATTTTCCTTTTCCTCCAAACCATTTAAACACATCGTCAAGACCAGAAAAAACTGACCTGCACAGGAAGCGGAGCTCATATGCACAGCGGGACTGTCCGGCGGCAGGTACGAGTTGAAGTAAGTCTTGCTCTGCGAGTACGTGCAGAAGTATATGGCCCTGGAGGGCGCGACGCCGACAATGTTGGGCACGAGGCCCTTGAACAGGGCCCTCGGGCCCTCGGTCTCGATGATGAACTTGAGGCACTGGATGATCCCGGGATTCGCGGGAACGTGCTGGGGACGGCCGCCCGGGGGAGGCGCCACCGCGCAGTGGGACAGCGTCACCAGAGAGTACCTGGGCAAGAGAGTTCTTCGAGTGTTTAGCGTGATTAGTCGATCTTTGATGGAAGGGAGGTTGGGGGGAGGGGGGCTTTGAGATCGGAGGTTTTTTTAACGGCGCGGTGTAAACAGAATATTTTCAGAGCGAGTAATGAGTTATAATGAGGAGGAATATATATAATGGCTGATAAACGCCCGGGGGTAAGGTTTCGATAATAAACGTTGTTTTTATTCCGGAAGTAGGAGCTTGATGATCGCACACAAGAAGTCGGTGAACATGTTCTGTTTACACTGCTAGATCGAGTTTCCCGAATATACTTCCTTGGCCGTTTGAAGATGTATTGTTTTATTGAGCTTGAACCGAGGATAAACAGATTAACTTAATTGAATTTGAAGAAATCCGAGATTCGCAATGACGTATTAGTAATTGAAAATCAAAACACCGAACTTTGGACTTGCAGTAATAAAATTTGCACGCGTAAAGCCACTTTAAAACAAAAATGATTAAACAATGTTTTATAACAAAGCGTGAAATATTGTGCAATTTACCCCTACGGAAGTTTTCACCATTATTTTATCAGCTTTTGACCAACTTTTTAAAAATTGGCCAAAGTGAAAATAGTAAAATGCTGTAAAAATGTAATAACATTTAAGAATAGTATTCAATAATTTTTAAAAAATTCTCTACTTAAACTGATTTTTAGTTTAAATAATTTTTTAAAATTGCATGAAATAAATGTGTTGAATAATTATTACATTATATTTATATTTTTTAATTCGCAAACTTTTGAATTTAAATACTAAATTCAAAGATGCTTACATTTCTTATTAATCTACCATATTTATTTTTCATCAGTTTTTAACCAATATTTCATCAAAGTATTTAGCCAAAAAAAATTGGTGAATTATTAGTAAACTGGCAAAAAAAAAAAAAAATGATGAAATTTCCCACAGGGTAATGTTCCAATAAAATCCATTTATTAACGAAAAATCAATAAATCTTTCTCGACTCGAAAGGAATAACCACACAGTTTGCATACCTCCCGTCTCCGGTGCACAGCCGCCTCCTCTGCGGGTTCGGGATCCCCTTGCAGGTCACGTGACCGGAGGCCATCTCCTTGTTCATGTAGACGGGGTTCGACGTGCAGAAGCCGCCCTGGGAGGACTGCAGCCGCGTCTTGACCACCTCGAGGGGACATGTCACGATCGCCGCGACGGTGCCAGCAACCCTGAAAAAAAAACGAGGTTTAGAGGCTCGCCTCTGCCTTTTTTTTAGGACGGCTCGATTGATTTTTTTTTCTCTTTTGCCTCTCCTCGCGGCTTTTTAACGATGACTGATCTCGGCGGAATATAAGGAAGGAGCGTTCGAGGCACGTGAGTCATATTTTATCGGCGGATTGTTCTGAAATGTTTGCGGAGACACGCTTCTTTTCTATTGTGTACACGCACAAATCTCTCTCCTTTTCCGGCGTTGCGCAATTTCGCGGCAAAACTGCGCGCTCATTAAATGCACGCGTCTCTTCGACTGAATTATTTTTTCGACGCGAACGTTTTATATATGCGGAGTAATACGCGTACGTATCGACGAAGAAATTCCATGTTTTTCGAAAAAAATTTCAGAGCTTGTTTCGCAGTGTTGCCTTGTATTATGCAACGTACCGGTATATCGCGTGTACGGTCAATATATATACGTTTTCTAAATGGGCGAGATGAAGTTTTCTCTAATGAAAGTTCATTATCCGCTGGAATTCGAAAAGAAACTTTTGAATATGAATGTAGTTTGCATTTTATCCAGGTACTGGTTAGCGAGTAAATGGTTGGGAGCAACAATAATTAAAACATGCGATTTCTCCTGCAAATTACGAATTTAGTTAAAATTGTAAATTAATCTTTTGCGGCTACTTTAAATGTAGTTTCTTCGGTCGGATGATGTAACCCTCTTATTTTTTACGGACAACTTTTATTTCAAATTTCTACTGATATTCCTTAGCAAATAATTAATAAATATACGTCTCAGGGAAAATCTAGTTTCTTCACTAATTAAATTTCAAATCGTAATGAAATAATTGAACGTTGCTTCCACGCGGGCAATCGCCACGTGCAGGGTAGTGGTGATTCATTTCGCAGTATTTAGCGGCGACGCTAAAATTACACAAATGTATTCGGCGTTGCAGCAAAAAAAAACAACAACATTCCTGTCGTACCGTTCAAAAAATCTGAATTTAGTCATTTAAATATTTCGATTGCTTTTCCAAGGTAAACGCCGCTCGGAGCATAACTATCAATATTATTGAGGAAAATTTTTTAAAACCGGATTTCTGACGACGGAAAAAATAAACGTAAAGAAAAAGGTGCAAGTTTTCTTAATAAAGCTTGTCCAATACGTTTAACCGGGCGGCGATAAGTGCGCACGAAAACATTGGTGAATGAAGTTTTCATCTGGCGTCTAATCGAAGGAAACGAGTCGGGGTTTGCGGCGGCTCTTTTTCAGCTCCCACTTTTTTTTCTAGAGTAAAAGGAGAGACTTGTTATTTTTGTTGAAAAACGTGTTTGTGCAGTCCGGCGAGAAACGTGCCAGGCATTAAAATGCAAAACAATATAAACAAGTTTTTTTTCCCGACGCTCTCAAAGGCAGTCCGGGCTCTTATTTTCTTGGGTCATCAAAATCGTCGGCGCACGTATAAACACTGCAACTTTGAATGAGAGAGATATTTTTAATCTGCCACAAACGAAAATACACTCCTCCGTTCTCGTGAATATTCCCGAATATCAATTTTCCCTTATCTCCGAAACCGTATTTTTACCCGTACAAAAAAAAAAACAACAAGACGACCTTCGAAACCTCCCGCCGAGGATCGAGACGGTACGAAGACACCGGGTTCGTCCGTGTACCGCCGAGTCGCAGAAAAAGGTGCCAATATAGACCCAAACGCTGCCAGGGCTCGCGACGCAAATGCGCGGCCGAGGGAAGGCAAAGCGGCGCGTAGGGCGCCTTTCCGTCTATTTAAAGGCGGCGAAATGCTGTTGCGCAATATTCCTAACGGCACACACCGGTTCTGGCGGCTTTGTGTATATATTGTATACCTGACGCCGCGAGGGTCGAGAGGTATTTCGTCTTGGAGATAACCTTGGATTCCGTGGGCGGTTTTTCGGATGCGTAGATTATTTACCGAATGGAGAAACGTGCTGGGAGAGATTTTACGAGCGGCTACTTTTGTCTTTTTTTTTTTTTTGATAAATTAACGGTAGGTTGTTAACTTGTGCGAACGAACGGAGAACGCGTTGGACACTTTGCGAAATTAGACCGATTATTAATGAGTCGGCGCAAGTAGCTTCGAAGCACTTGGCATAAACAATATTATTCGTAGCGCTCGAAAGTAAAAAAAAAGAGGCGAACCAAGATTCATCGAGCGCAGAAAAGTTCGTAGTAAAAAAAAGGAATCCACTACAATGGAAATCTTTGAAACATGAGCTTTGCCTATTTTTGCACACCGCATCGCAAAACGCAGTCGTAAATCATTCCGTTATACATCCTCCCGTCGTCGCGTGCAAAAATAATGATCAACAAAGTCGCCGTATATACACCTGAAAAGCCCCGTCCCAGATATACATGTATATACCGTTCCTCCCGTTTAAATCCAGCCGACGAGAGTTTGTTTACAACAAACTCCTTACATAATCGGTGCAACGGCCAAGCTCCTCGACTCTCCGAATTATTTACCGAGCGGTATATAATCTTGCCAGCACGTTCGGGGGCCGGTGTGTGTGCTGCTCTCACCCGAAAGGTCGTTCAAGTTCGTTCAACGACACGCTCGAGAAATTGCTAACCCGGATCGATCGGCCGCGGCTAGAAAGCCGAAAAGCAGAGCCGCGCGGAAGCCAGAGCGAGAGAGAGACAGAGACTCCTCGCGAACTATTTACATGCTGCGTGCACGTGCAAGCCAGCTTCGGAACGGTATAAAAGTAAACAAGACGCACGTTAGGCCGTCCGAAAGTTACCGTGCGAAGGAGAGCGAGGTCCCGAGCGGCGAGGTAAACAAGAGGTGTACTCACCCCCCGGCGACGAGGTGTATGAGGGTGTCGCGCTGCGTCATACTCGGGCTGCGTTAGCTGCGCCGAGGCTCGGCAGAGAGCGAGAGGAAGCGGCACTCGAGTCCGGCTGTCCGTCCTTCCTCCGCTCCCTCCGGCTTCCTTCCTCCGCCGACAAGGAGGCTCCTATTTTTGCGCAGTTGCCCGCCGTCCGAATTGATCCTCAGCTGATGAATAACTTGGACAAAGTATATCTGTGGCGGAAGCCCGCGCCGCGCGCCTTCCCGGCGAACGGAGGAGAGAGAGAGAGAAAGAGAGAGAGAGAGAGGAAGGTGTATAGAGGTTAGGCTCGGCGAGAAAACAGAAGAGCGAACAGCCAAGGAAACGCGCACTTTGACTTCGCCGACGCTGTTTTTCCGAGCGAAAAACCGGGGAGCTGAGAATGCGAGACGAGAGCACCGCACCGCTGACTCAAAACAACTGAGCCGACTGGCTGAGCGAGTGCTGCGTGAGAGCCGACACAACATACGATTACGAGCGACGAGCGGAGCTCGCGCGACTTTGCAGCCGCTGCGCATGTGTGTCCGTGTGTTTGTGCGCGCAGCCGCAGGAATTATCGCCCTCCCTCCCACTTCTTCACTGGCGCGACTGGACCTCTCTGTGTGTGCGAGTTGCGGGTTATGCACGAAGCCAGCGGCTTCTCAATGCGAATGTACGGATGGTCTCTCGGCGCTGCTCGGCTATAAATAGACACGCGTGGCTCCGAGGACTGAATTCGCGAGTAGAAAGGAAACTCCGTCGAGCGATTTGTCCCCCTTTTTTTTTTGTACTTTCGAATGCCACGCGACTTTTCAACGGATCTGCTCGTTGCTCGATTAATTATTCGTCGCGATCGAGGATTCCTTGACGCTTTTGAGGTAGAATCGATTCGAGATATGTGATGGCAAAGTGGTAAGTATTTGTTTTAAAATGAGTGGATTCATGTGCGCGTACGTTCAAAAATGCTTTATGAGTTTATGTTTATCATCAGAACATGGATTCATTTGAATGGTACAGAAAATGTGGCGCTTTTTCAGTATTTAAAATGCGGGTCGTCAAAATTTTTAATTTTTAAGAATATAAACTATCCCGCTTAAAACTACTTCAAAAATGATTTAATTTACTGAATCAAAATATTATTTTATAATAATAATAATTACCAAATATGTTTTTACTCCAATCAACGTTTGAAAAAGTTTACGTACGTTTAAACTTTTCGATTGGTTTCTTAAATGGTAATAACTAATGAGTAAGCAATAAACAAATAAAATAATCTTTAAAAACCGAGAGGAAGCGTTCTAGCAAGAAGCGGTAGAAATTACCTTCTTGAACATTGGTCCAAAGAATTCAAGTACACTCCATGTAGTCTGTACAACATTTGATTTGATGGAAGTCTACTGAATCATTATTTCTTTTACTTTCAGCAGTTTTTTTTGTTGTTAGGAAAAACTCCCAAATTAAATCAGAAATAAAAATGTATTACTGATCTTTCAAAAATTTTAATCATTGATACTTCATTTAAATAGGGCATTTAATATTTTGTTTTTTCGTAATGAAACGTTTGGTTATATGTAAGTTTTTATTGACTTATTTCGAGAATACTTTTATCATAATATTTATCAAAAGTATTTTCTTGTAAATTACATACAGTCATCTCATTACAAAAGATTTAAATTGCACGCGCATTTTAATGTTTACAATGCTGCCAACATATACATATTCAAACCATTTAAACAATTTTTAAAATATATTTATTATTAATTTTACGTCGTTTCTTTTACGTATTGTAAATAATTCTTCTATTATATCAATGTGTGTAAACGGTTCTTTACATTTTTGACATTTTTGACATTTCTTATATTTCTTAACAGTTGAAGTTGTACTGCAATCGAAGGTTCGCGTACGAAAAGCTCTAAATCGTTTCATAAACCTGCCACTGGGCCCCGGCTTTCGCGATCTGAAAGCAGGCCGCTGCCATTTTGAAGCAGTCATCTCAACAACGTTCCATCGTAAAGATGGATCAAATACCGAGAACGCGAGAAGGTAGAATTTTAAACAATTTCTTTCAATAATTAATGCTTACTTTATCTACACTTACTTTAATATTGCTGCTGAAAAACTACAATTTGTTTCACTACTATATTATCGATTCACTATATGATGAATGTAGTCAGATTTACTTACAGTAAATAGTGCGATTCTTCGACTATTTGCATGATTTAAATGATTAAAAAATTTAGATTTGTTTACTAAAAACTATTCCTGTTCATTCATTGATAGATATCGAGGCACAAATTAGAGAGATTCAAGAGAAGAAAAAGAATATTCAAACAACCGATGACCAAGTAGCACTTGGAAAAACTGGATTTTATGATCAAGATATCTATGATGGAACAAACAACAAATTTGATGGATATGTAACATCAATAGCTGCAAACGATGAAGTTGATGTAAGAATACAATATTTTACTTTTCTACAGTAAAATTCTAAAATGTCTTTTTATTAAAAATTTTACTTATTTCAGGATGAAGATTATGAACCCGCTACTTTTGGCACAAACAAAAGGAGTTTTAATGCTCCTGCAGCATTACTTAATGATGTTGCTCAGGTTAGTTTTCTAGATGTTCAAAATATTTTTATAAATATTACGGTAGGAATATTTTTATTTAGCATACTAAAATTTTTAAATATTTTAGAGTGAAAAGGATTACGATCCATTTGCGGACAGAAGAAGACCTACTATTGCAGATAGAGAAGATGAATATAGACAAAAGAGGCGTCGTTTGGTTATTTCACCAGAACGTGTTGATCCATTTGCTGAAGGTTAGTAGTATTTTCTTTATATATTATTTTAACCAAAAAAGCAGGTAATTGTCCAGATTTAATTATTTCTTTTATTATAATAATTAGAACTCTGAATATTTATATTTTTTTATTTTCCTTCTGATTTCTCATGCAACTGTAATTATAAAAAACTTGTGTCTCATATTTAATACAAATATAAAATTGTTAGAAATTGAATTAATTATTTTAGAGACATCACAAAAATTTGGAATTATTTTTACAGCTTTATGTATTAGCATTGCACAAATATATTTTCTCTTAAAATCACTTTTCTTTAGCAACACTCTCATTTATTTTAAAAAATTATATATAGTTTTAATAAGAGGGTTTTTATGTCATTAGATTGATTACTTTTAAATCAATGCTCTTTAACTGTTCATTACATCAAGGAATTTAATTCTTTAAGTCATTTTTGATTCATTTGATTTTTGAGTATATTTGAAAACCATTACATTTACATGCAAATACTTTTTGTTTGTAAATATCAAGCTTTCTTGCACAATTCATGGTGACATTTTAATTTGTATTTCTCAAGTTATTTAAAACGTATATAACATAAATTTAACGATTAGAGCTACTTAGGGCGAGTAGTTGTTGCGCAATTGGATGATGGACAAAGACATGTATGTGGTCTTTGAACATTGGTTTGAATGAAATGTATGAATGTGTTTTTTCCAAACAAGTACTAATTCCTGCATTTTTTTCCACTCTTAGTGACGGTCAGCACATTTGGAATCATCTGCTTACCCTGGATACTATGTCAAAGGTTATACGACTCTAAGTTGTAAAAACCCACCCATTAAACCTGTTCACTAAATGATAAAGATAAAATTTCTTGGTAATTTATAAAAATTTTTTACTAAATCATTTTTATCAAGTTTTAAAGCAATAAACTTTTTTATATATAAATTTTTTTTATACTTATAAAAAAATTGTTATATGAAAAATTTGATTAATGTATGGTAGCTTATGAAAAGATTATTAAGTACAATATTTCAGTTCTGATTCAGATATTGTTACACATAAAAATGAAACTAGAATAAAAAAGTGGTTTAATATTTTCGAAAGATAACATGTTACTTTAGGGTGAAAAGAATAAAGATTTTAAATAATATTTAAATTGAGATTAATGTATATACAATTTAAAAAGCATTTGTTTTAGACATGTTATCTTCAGTGGTGAAAAAATATTTAAATATTTTTTATTATATAATGCTTGCATTCACTTAATATGTGTTAAGTAAACTTACTGTATCTAATAGTTTGCAAAAATTTAATACTTTATTTACAGTTTAAAATTTAAAACGTTTGAAAACTTTTATCTTGTCATGCAGGTTTAAAACATTGCCCCATAAATCAGTATGAATGGCTTGAGTGCATATATTATTAATAACGAGATCAGAGTTGATTTTTAGATATGAAGTATTTTACAATCTGGATGACATGAGCAGGACTGTGCTCCCTGTGACACCAAAGCCTCACGTACGTATATCATATGCCAGCTACTGATGCAACTATTTTACCTGCTTTTCATTTTGTAATAGGGTTTCTTATTAATCTGTAAATTTATTTCTAATAAATTTATTTCTAAGCGGGTAAGAGTCTTGAGTTAAATCAGTAGCTTATTTTTGGAATAGCCTTTAATATTCCAAGGGCATAACGATATGGAGATTTATCTCTAATCGATTAGGAAATTTCAGTCAAACGAAAAAAATTTTGTTACTTTCTTTGCCACGGTTGCTAACAGTTGCGCTTTGCGTGACTTTTGTTTCCTGATTACAGGTGGAAAAACTCCAGATGTGGGTTCCAGAACGTATACCGAAATTATGAAAGAGCAATTGCTCAAAGGAGAAGAATCAGAAGTAAGAATGCAACTTATCAAACTAATTACATTGACCAAATTACTTTGAACATTTATTTAATATTGTTCTAATACGTTTACAGTTACGTAAGAAACTTGCTGAAAAGGCAAAGGATGGAACTTTAAAAGCAAATGGAGAACCTAAACCAGCACCAAAAAAGCGTGGCCGTTGGGATCAGACGGATGACACACCAACACCAAAAAAGCCAATTCTCACTGCTACTCCAACTTCCTGGGACAATGCTGATGTATTTATATTGAAATAAACTCCTTTTATTCTAATTAAAATTTTTAAACTTTGATGTTGTAATTATTTAAAATTGCAGGCTACACCAGCGGCGATCAGGTGGGATGAAACACCTGGACACACAAAGGGCGCTGAAACTCCTGGAGCAACTCCTGGAGTGAGTACTAGAATGTGGGAAGCAACGCCAGGACACGCAACTCCAGGTGCAACCACTCCTGGTAGAGAAACACCGCATGATAAAGTTACTTCTAGTCGGAGAAATCGTTGGGATGAAACACCTAAGACGGAAAGAGGTAATGTCCAGGCGGAAAGATATAATAATATATACATTAAAAACCTCTTACTAATAGATATATTAAAATAGAAACTCCTGGACATGGAAGTGGATGGGCTGAAACACCTAGAACGGATAGAGTTGCTGGTGAACTTATTCAGGAGACACCAACTCCATCAGCAAGCAAACGAAGAAGTCGTTGGGATGAAACCCCGTCGAATCAAACACCTGGATCGATGACACCCCAAACTCCGGCAACACCACTTACGACGCCGCATCAAACCACTATTTTGACTCCTAGTGGCACAACGCCAACCGGTCCTAAGGCTATGGGAATGGCTACTCCTACACCTGGGCATTTGATGTCTATGACACCTGAGCAGCTTCAAGCTTATCGATGGGAAAGAGAAATTGATGAAAGAAACCGACCGCTCTCCGAGGATGAATTAGATGCCATGTTTCCGCCTGGTTACAAAGTTTTGCAACCACCGGCCGGTTACGTTCCTATAAGAACTCCCGCAAGAAAATTAACAGCTACTCCGACACCGATTGCTGGAACGCCACAAGGATTTTTCATTCAAACAGAGGATAAAAACGCGAAATTAATGGATAATCAACCGAAAGGAAACTTGCCTTTCATGAAGCCGGAAGATGCACAGTATTTTGATAAGTTGTTGGTAGATGTAGATGAAGAGTCTCTTAGTCCCGAAGAGCAAAAAGAAAGGAAGATTATGAAGCTGCTCCTCAAAATTAAAAATGGTACACCACCAATGAGAAAAGCAGCTCTTAGACAAATCACTGATAAAGCCAGAGAGTTTGGCGCTGGACCGCTATTCAATCAAATTTTACCTCTTCTGATGTCACCGACTTTGGAAGATCAGGAGAGACATTTACTTGTTAAAGTTATTGATCGTATTTTATACAAACTAGACGATTTGGTTCGGCCTTACGTACATAAGGTAGGTGTAAATAATTCTTAAATCATTAACAACTTTTATATCTAATTTCTAATAAGAACTATCTTTTTTAGATTCTTGTAGTTATTGAACCCCTTTTGATCGATGAAGATTACTACGCTCGTGTAGAGGGCAGAGAAATCATTTCTAATTTAGCAAAAGCCGCTGGTTTGGCTACTATGATTTCTACGATGAGACCTGATATTGACAATATTGATGAATACGTTAGAAACACAACTGCCAGAGCATTTGCTGTCGTAGCTTCAGCTTTAGGTATTCCATCATTGTTGCCTTTTCTTAAAGCAGTGTGTAGAAGTAAGAAATCTTGGCAAGCCCGACACACTGGCATCAAAATTGTTCAACAAATTGCTATTCTAATGGGATGCGCTATTTTGCCCCATTTGAAAAGTTTAGTAGAGATCATTGAACACGGTTTGGTAGATGAACAGCAAAAAGTGCGTACAATTACTGCATTGGCCATTGCTGCCTTAGCTGAAGCAGCCACACCGTATGGTATTGAAAGCTTCGATTCTGTCCTGAAACCTCTTTGGAAAGGTATTCGTACACACAGGGGTAAAGGTTTAGCTGCTTTCTTGAAAGCCATTGGATATTTGATACCTCTTATGGATGCCGAGTATGCAAACTACTATACTCGTGAAGTAATGTTGATTTTGATTCGAGAGTTCCAGTCGCCTGATGAAGAAATGAAAAAAATTGTATTAAAGGTAAACATTTTAAAACATTGATGTTTATTGTAAGCTTTCCTCGTATGAGTATTGAATTTTTATTAAATTCTCTTTATTCATATGTTACATAGGTAGTCAAACAGTGTTGCGGTACAGATGGTGTGGAAGCACAATATATCAAAGACGAAATTTTGCCACATTTCTTCAAACATTTCTGGAACCACAGAATGGCTCTTGATCGTAGAAATTACAGACAACTTGTAGATACAACAGTAGAAATTGCTAACAAAGTTGGTGCTTCAGAAATTATCAACCGAGTGGTCGATGATCTAAAAGATGAAAATGAACAATATCGAAAAATGGTTATGGAAACTATTGAAAAAATTATGGGTAATCTGGGAGCTGCAGATGTAGACTCACGTCTTGAAGAGCAGCTTATCGACGGTATTCTTTATGCTTTCCAGGAGCAAACAACTGAAGTATGCATTTGTATATTTTGAAATTTTAGAGTTTTTCTATGTTATTGTAATATTAATTTTGTTCTTTTTAGGACGTGGTGATGCTTAATGGTTTCGGAACGATAGTAAATACTTTAGGTAAAAGAGTCAAGCCATATTTGCCTCAGATTTGCGGTACGATATTGTGGCGACTTAATAATAAATCTGCAAAAGTCCGTCAGCAAGCTGCTGATCTGATTTCTAGAATTGCTGTTGTAATGAAAACATGTCAAGAGGTAAGTTAAATTTTTCATTTAACAATTTTTTTTATTAATAGTATTGATCATTTTTTATACTTGCTGTAAACACGATTTCAGGAAAAACTTATGGGTCATTTGGGCGTTGTGCTTTATGAATATTTGGGGGAAGAATATCCTGAAGTATTAGGAAGTATATTAGGAGCGTTAAAAGCAATCGTAAATGTAATTGGTATGACAAAAATGACACCTCCCATCAAAGATTTACTTCCTAGATTAACGCCAATTTTGAAAAATAGGCATGAAAAGGTATGTATTAATTAACTTATAAAATGTTTAAATTTTTTAAGTCTTATTGAATTCGTTGTTCCTAGGTGCAAGAAAATTGTATTGACTTGGTCGGTAGGATAGCAGACAGAGGTCCTGAATATGTATCAGCTCGAGAGTGGATGAGGATCTGCTTTGAACTCTTGGAATTACTTAAAGCACATAAGAAAGCTATCAGACGAGCAACGGTAAATACATTTGGTTACATTGCAAAAGCTATTGGGTAAGTTTATATGTAAAAAATATAAGAACTGATTAATTTTATTTATAAGTAAAGACATATTTATTGAAATATCATTTATATTACAGTCCTCACGACGTTTTGGCAACGTTATTAAATAATTTGAAAGTTCAAGAACGACAGAATCGTGTTTGTACAACCGTAGCTATAGCTATTGTCGCAGAAACTTGCAGTCCTTTCACGGTTTTACCGGCACTGATGAACGAATACAGAGTTCCAGAACTTAATGTTCAAAATGGAGTTCTTAAATCATTATCGTTCCTATTCGAATATATTGGAGAAATGGGCAAAGATTACATATATGCCGTCAGCCCGTTACTTGAAGATGCTCTAATGGACAGGTAATTTTTAAAAATTTTTTGTAATTTTATAATGTTAATAAATAATTTTTGTTTTCAGAGATTTGGTGCACAGACAAACTGCTTGTGCAGCAATAAAGCATATGGCTTTGGGTGTTCATGGTTTCGGTTGTGAGGATGCTTTAGTACATTTATTAAATTACGTTTGGCCAAATGTTTTTGAAACTTCGCCACATTTGGTGCAAGCATTCATGGATTCTATTGACGGATTACGAGTTTCTTTAGGACCAATCAAAATTTTACAGTATACTTTACAAGTATGATTCATTAATTATTAACTAGTGTACTAAATTTGAAAACGCAATTAAAGCTGTGTTGCTAATGAATATCATTGATTTAAATTAATTAATTATATATTTTTCCAGGGATTATTCCATCCTGCAAGAAAAGTTCGAGATGTCTATTGGAAAATATACAATTCACTTTATATTGGAGGACAAGACGCCCTTGTTGCAGGATATCCTAGGATAATGAATGACCCAAAGAACCAGTACATTAGGTATGAACTCGATTACGTCTTGTAAATAATTTTTAATTTTCTCTAAGCTTAAGTTATTAGAAAGCATTACACCGTTTAAGATGTTAACTGTAATAAAGAGAATTATTATATCGTAAGTAATTATGTTATGTAAATGAATATTATTTTAAGTAATGAATAATTTCTTTTTGATAAATTTTGACAGTACGAATAAATATGTTAACAAAGTTTATTTTCAATTTAATAAAAAAGATTTTCAGTTTCATTTAATATAGCTTGAACTTGTTATTAGAGAAACACGAAAAAAATTAGACGATTCAAATTTTAATATTTTTTACCCTCAAATGTGCGACAAAATTTAATTTACTCTTACTTTCATTGCCATTTGTAAGAGATAGCTTATGTAAATAAAATTAGTTTATAAGTACACAAAGGTTTTAATTTTATTAATTTAAAAATGATAGATTATAATTAAGAAAATTTTCACATCCGACTTTGTAACGATCTAGAATATGTTATTATCAACTACTTTTTGCATATGCGTGAATGCAAATTAATAATTGGGACTGTAAGAAAACAGACCCTGTATGTTAAAACAATAAATTTTTTTTATGATATTTTCAATCTTTTTAATAACCCTTATTATTTTTTTTAATGTTACAAATATTTGTTCGATACTCTACTAACTGAGTCATCGCCGCTAACTCGACCATGTACACTGAAAAAATGTTCCTCTTAGGAGATCATCCGGAATCCTCTCAATATTTAAGTCAGCAAAATTTCTATTTATAACAAAAGGAATACTGCTTGCCGGAAATAAATTTCATTTTCAAACCAAATGACGGTTTTTCCAATTACATAGAAATCCATTGGAGAGGAGCAAAATCCTTTTCTGATAAATAGAAATTCTTCTTAAAATACAGGAATCTTTTTTCAATTTATTTTACAATAAAAAATTTTTTATTATATTTTCCATCTTTTTATTAATAATATTCAAATTTCCTAGCTAATCAATAATGACGTTTATAAAAACTGTATTGTATAATTTTATGTCACTTCAAAGAACTTATGAAAACCTACATTATGCATGCAAAAAATATTTAAAAAATGAAATTAAATTTTTACTTTCTAGTAACAAAATCAATTACATAAGTAAATTTGTTATTGAACTGGCAGTACAAAATTATAAAGGGTATTTTCCATGGTGATGTCAAATTATACTTAAATGAAGAACATGAAATTATGAAATTTGTAAAAATTTAACAAATTAAATTAATTAAAAGTTTAAAATAGTAAAATATTTTAACTTAAATAATCAGGGTTTGTAATAAATAGATAATCTTTTTTTTAAATAATGGTTTATTTATTTACAGGTTTATTTTACAGGTTTACTTTAAAGGTATAAACCGTGAAGAATGGGTAGCACCAATACCTGGCCTACCGTGTTTTACAGGTTTATAAGTAACAGAGAATTCTCCCAAATAATGTCCTATCATTTCGGGTTTGATCTCAACCTGATTAAAGGTTTTTCCATTGTATACACCGACGATAGAACCAACCATTTCTGGAACAATGATCATATTTCTCAGATGTGTTTTAACAATTTCTGGCTTCTCATTTGGTGGAGCCTCCTTCTTTGCCTTGCGCAACTTTTTAACAAGGGCCATGGGTTTGCGCTTTAGACCATGGGAAAATCGCCTGCGAGCTCTGCAATGTAAAAGCTCGCTGAGCTGCTCACTAAAAAAGAAAAGTATTCCTATGAAATAAATTTGCAATATTTTAAAATTAGTTTGTTACATTTTGTTTGTAAGTTTTAGGAAAGATTTCAAAACATTAAATTTGTAATTTTATTTATTTTTTAATTTAAGGTACTAATAAAAAATATTTAAGAAAGTAACTAATGTTAATGAACACTACAAAAAAAATTTTGTAATGAATTTATTTAAAAAAAGTAATATATTAATATCGTTAAAAAAAAGTACTATACTGAATGCATTAAATGTAAGTTATAAAAGTTCATAATATTTTTTAATGTTTATTTTGTATTGATCTAAAATTTTAATATTTTTTATCTTAATAAATAAATGAATCTTTACTTTCTTAAGATATTACAAGAAATTTTTTTAAGATTTTTAAAATTATAAGTTACATCTTTACAGGTGTTGTAAAGCATGGAACGTTTTACTTGCAAATTTTATAAGTATAGTATACAACTCACTTTGGCATATCCAGCAATTGGTCGAGATCTACCCCTCGGAAGGTGAACTTCCTGAAGGTCCTCTTCTTCTTTAGAGTTTCGTCTACCTGTAAAACACATAATTATTATCAATATTAAATTAACCTAAAATATATCGTAATTTACGTCGAATTATTATTCTTCGAACTAATTTTTTCTCCTTATATTTAAAAAAAGTTTAGTTCAAACGTATGGCAACATTATTCTCACTAATATTATAAGAAAAACATCAAGATATTCTTAAATTTTATAGATTTTAAAAAAACATAATTTAACGTATACCTCAGCCATGTTGGAGAACTACCAAAAAGAGCCAGATCAAAAACACCAGCTGAACTGGACTAAAATCTAACATGGAACTGTTTTCAGCGCCACCTAAGCTCGAGCTGTGTCCATAGACTTATAGAATAGACTGCGCGAGTCGTGAGCTCGTGAGAGGAGTTGAAGACTTCATTAAAGTGAGAGGGAAATAGTGGAAGCATAGACTTATAGAATAGACTGCGCGAGTCGTGAGTCGTGAGAGGAGTTGAAGACTTCATTAAAGTGAGAGGGAAATAGTGGAAGGCGTTCTATCTCTCTCTTACGCGCGAGTTAGTGGGGATAGGAGGGAAGTAGGAGAATCATAGACTTATAGAATAGACTGCGCGTTCTAACGGAGGCTTTGAGGTCTGAATTGAAGGACAGAGATACTGTGGAAGTCGTGCGATCTCTCTCACTCTACGAAAAGAGTGGGGCAGTGTAGTTGGGAGTATGGTGGGGAGGCAGCAGTGAGGAGTAGCCTTCCCTTCGTTCAAATTTAGTTCCGCTTTTCTTACTTTTATAATATTCTTTATTAGACTAGAGAAATTTAGCTACAAATAAATTGAAATCTAATAAATTGAAGTAATTGAACCTTAAAACTATGAAACTTAGGAACTCTAAACCAAAAATTAATATCTAAAAGCAAGGACGGGGGGGAGATGATCATGAACTATTTTATGCAATATTATGTATGTTTAGTCGATAGTCGAGGTGGCTAAAGCGCTTAGCATATTTTTGCTAAACAAAACGTATATTTTCCTGGATATTTTATAATTAAAAAAATGTGCTTAATTATTTTAATATTAATAGAAAAAATAAATAAAATGAAATAAAGTAGCTACCTAATATAAATAAGGAGAAAAAAAATTATTGTATTAGCTGAATATAAAACATTCACATACGTACTATCTTTGGCAGATGCTAGCATATTTATGAAAAATATTATTCTTTGGCAGATATAGCACTACTTATAAAAAAATTAATGTAATTTAGATTTCAATTGAAGCAA